>JAWQFJ010003572.1:0-12582 GCA_034096865.1 Theodoxus fluviatilis | reverse complement strand
ACACACTCACACACATACACACACACACACATACACACACACACATACACACACACATACACACACACACACACACACACACACACACACACATACGGCTGGAGCCGCTCATTGCCCCCCTCGTCAGCTGGACCCCCTGGCTGTGGAGCTTACGGGGCCTACTCCAGTAGCTCAGCCATGTCAGTATGCACTCATTTACACATAAACGTTTTGGTTGTAAGTTGCACTCGCACATGTGCATGCACATATGCATGCCACCACAAACACACACTGCCCGATTGCCCATGGACACAAATCCCACCATCGCATCTACAGATGTGTGTAGTCGTGACAGTCACAGATGTGTGTAGCTGTCACTGTGGTCGTGACAGTCACAGATGTGTAGCTGTCACTGTGGTCGTGACAGTCACAGATGTGTAGCTGTCACTGCGGTCGTGACAGTCACAGATGTGTGTAGCTGTCACTGTGGTCGTGACAGTCACATATGTGTGTAGCTGTCACTGCGGTCGTGACAGTCACATATTTGCCCGGTTTGTCAGTTACCGGGACAGTCACAGAGACAGTGCTGTCTCTGTAGCTGTGACAGTCACTGAGCTACGCAGATACACAGCTGATTTTGCAAATGTGAGTCACGGACTCACACAGCTTTCACTGTAGCTGTGACGGTCACCGAGCTACGCAGATACACAGCTGTTTTTGCAAATGTGAGTCACTGACTCACACAGCTGTCACTGTAGCTGTGACGCTCACTGAGTGGCACAGTTATGTGTCTCGATATAGCTATGATGTTGCTGTCTCGGTGACCCTGACAGCCATTGTTTTATAGTTGGAATAGTCATCGCATTGTTGTACACTGCCTCGCTGCCACCACCGATGCGCTGCCTCAGTCTGTGCTGCGCGGTGGCTGTGATTACAGGCGCCTTGGCTGTGGGTTGCTCGCATGGGCCGTGTGGCTGTGGTCTTAAAGGGGCGTCTGCTATGAAAGGTTGCTGCCTTGGCCCCCCGTCCCGTCACACCCAGATCTGAGTAGGCAGCCACTCACTGCCTCGTTGCCGCAATTTGTATGCATAGAGATGTACATCCCCCAGTTGTAAAGCCTTTTTTGCTTATATATTTAACCCATAGGTCAAAACTGACTTTAAGTTAAGAAATGTTTTGTGAAACCTCTACTAAGTGCATCAACCATGGGTAAATCTGAATTGATTTTGTTTCTTAAAACAATTGCAGAATACACAAAGGTTCGACAGGTGGATGCCTGGTTCATGGTGGATGCTTTGCATTCATTCCACGGACAGCTTGTGGTCCTTCACGCACCATACAGCCAGGGCGGACTGCAACAGCGGGTCCTTGCTCAGCTCATGACAACACCGCGGTGGACCCTCCAGCTTGTGGCAAAAGAGGAAATCGGTTTCGCGTTTCACCTCATACGTGACAAGCACGGTATCAGCATGACCTTTCTGTGTTGTTGGTCAATGCAGGAAATAACATTCAAGAGGTAGGAAACGATACAAATACCATTTGTCTACGTTCTGCACACATACCAAACACACACACACACACGCACACACACGCGCGCGCGCGCACACACACACATACACACGGACACACACATACACACAGACACACACACACACACACACACACACACACACACACACACACACACACCACTTTTGCAAGTTTGGCTAAATGTTCAGTGTTTGATAGCAGTTTTCGAAAGAGAGATCGATTGATTCTAACAAAGCACTTGAAAAATTCCCAGTCCAGTATGATGAAATAATGAGGGTGAATGAATATTAGCTCAAATATGAGAAACAGGGCTAAAGCAGGAGCAGTACGTCTCAAGGAAAAGCTGAGTAAAATCATGGTCGCACTACGTCAAGTATACATTTTCCTGTGCGTTACGTCTCTGTAAACATACATATTTCCTTTATGAGCATGCTGTTCTTTCTTGAATATATATATATATATATATATATATATATATATATATATATATATATTGTGATTACATTTTAAAAATCCCTTCTTTTATACTTTAGGCTTGTTTTATCATACCCAATCACAAACGTTTTCTGATGCAGCCATGAACTCCATCACGGCCGACATAGCTTTTTCAGCACACAGTACTGGAGCGGCGGCACCAAACCTCGCAGTATCTGACCCCATGAGGCACGGGACCGTAAAAGAACAGTTTGGCGGAGTTGAGTTTCTTGCAGATCCTGAACACATTGCATGCAGCAACAAGACAATGTAGACTCGCTATCTGCTCATCAGTGCCCCGGGCCAGTCTGAGTTGTGCAGGCAGCGGATTGTTCGCGGACGAAAAACTTCTTTGTACCTTTCAGCGCAAGATGCGAGCTCTCAAGTTTTTTCGCGCAGACTGTCTGCGCATTGTCCTTCAGTGAACCGTGCGCCGTCGGGAACACGACCTTGGCAAAACAGCAAGCGGTTTATCACGCAGCCCTTGTAGACGACAATAAATTAGCTTGTCGCCATCGCAGAGGTGGATTTTTTGGGGGCTGTGAGAGCTGGCCGCTTGAGGGAAGAGAGATAACATCTACAACCGGCGTAATTGATCATTGTCTCCCCTCAAGCTCCACGACGGATGCGAAGGGTGAACATCTACACCTGCTGCTTTTTGCCTAAACAGTGCAAAGCCGCAAACATTCTACCCCTGGCCATAAAACTCTCAGTGACACATCACATCTTGAAAACGCGCTTTCCTGGCCCTGATACCACACATTTGTTTCGCGGGGATTTGGCCCGGAGATATAAGAAATGCGTGGAGAGAGAGAGAGAGAGAGAGAGAGAGAGAGAGAGAGAGAGAGAGGAGAGAGAGAGAGAAGAAGATAGAGAGGAGAGAGGAGAGAAAGATAAGAGAGAGAGAGAGAGAGAGAAGAAGAGAGAGATGAGAGAGAGGAGAGAAAGATAAGAGAAAGAGAGAGAGAGAGAGAGAGAAAGAGAGAGAGAGAGAGAGAGAGAAAGATAAGAGAAAGAGAGAGAGGGAGGGAGAGAGAAATGGAAAGAGAGAGAGAAGAGAGAGAAAGAGAGAGAGAGAGAGAGAGAGATATTCGACAAATGAGATATTAAACTGGATTCTTCGCTCTCTTCAGTCATTTATTGCTGCTAGTACTTACGGATGCTGCTAAATACCGTCCATATCCGCTTGCAAAAGTTGCTCATTCTGCTGCTGCTGCTGCTGCTGCTGCTGCTTCTGCTGCTGGTGGGAAAGCGTCGACACCTCACAAAGCATTTTCTGTAAGAAGCGGTCTTTGACTGTGTTGCACTAAACTGATGCTAGCTTATCCTTGCGACCTGTTTCTGCCCCTCCCCCTCCCGTTCAGCAATCACCCGAGGAGCATGGTGGACACACGTCATCAGTTTTTAGAAAGTTCTATGACGTAGCCCTGACCCACCCACGCCGCTGCCATGGCAACCACACGTGTGGACTGAGGGTAAAATAACTGACTTGCTGATACTCTGACCAGCTCTAATGTGGGTTTTTTCAATGGCCTCATATGGGCTTGAAAGGATGATGGACCGTTAAAGTTAT
Source organism: Theodoxus fluviatilis (assembly GCA_034096865.1). Classification (NCBI taxonomy): domain Eukaryota; kingdom Metazoa; phylum Mollusca; class Gastropoda; order Cycloneritida; family Neritidae; genus Theodoxus; species Theodoxus fluviatilis. Next base: position 9,026 of record JAWQFJ010003572.1, on the reverse strand, counting down.
TTCATTATTTCAAACCATTCACTCATTCGTTTGTTCATTCACTTATTCATGCTGTCTTGGACGTGCACGCCCTGGAAAATGAATGCCTGAGGTGGAATTCCAAGGACGATGATAAGCTAGGAATGCAATCCAAAACGTGTTTCCCGCCCTTTTTGTGATCCATGTAATCCTAAAAAGCAGGCAGTGTCTGGTTTTGAAAAGGGATTTTTTATTTAAACTGATTGACAGGACGTTGATTACGATTACAGCGATCACTTTAAAAAAGACTAGAAACCAGCATATCGTCGTCCTTGGAACCAACATCTTTTGGATTGCTTTCCTAGCATGTCCTCGTCCTTGGAACCAACATCTTTTGGATTGCTTTCCTAGCATATCCTCGTCCTTGGAACCAACATCTTTTGGGTTGCTTTCCTTGCATATCGTCGTCCTTGGAACCAACATCTTTTGGGTTGCTTTCCTTGCATATCGTCGTCCTTGGAACCAACATCTTTTGGGTTGCTTTCCTAGCATATCGTCGTCCTTGGAACCAACATCTTTTGGATTGCTTTCCTAGCATATCGTCGTCCTTGGAAACCCATTTCTGGCTTGCAGCGCCAAAGATGCACCAAAATTGCTGCACGTCTCTCCTTTACGGTTAGGGTATATGCCGCACACATGTTTGCACCTTTCTTAACATTTTACAAGCAAAGTTCATATACCGCTTTGTCTTGAGTTTGCAAGGGAGGGGATGAGGAAGAATGGATTATTTGGCCTCGGCTGAGATGCGATAAAATGTCATTCTCCATTCTCTCTGGTAAAATCCATTCTCTCTATGGCACCTAAAACAATTGAGTTGTCAGTCTAGTGCCTGTCTTTCTGTCGTTGTTCCAAGCTATTTTCAATGCTGGCAACGAATAAATAATAATGTATAAATAGAGGGGCATGGCCTATCAACCTTTGTAGGGTATGTAAGACCTATAATCACGAAAATCATCAGAGCTGGCTGGAGTGAGAGCAAGCCTATATGTCTCGATGTCCTCAGTGATTCGCCTTTCACGATTGGTGTGGGGAGCCGCCGTGGGTCAGTCCGTACCGCCAGCCGTCAGGTGGCCCTCATTGCTGACAAAACGAGGACCGTGGAAGAAACCAAGACAGCAGGAGGCCGTCTCTGATTAAATCAAGTCGTCGACAAATACCTCTGTTGTTTACCTCTTGAAGTGACAGATCATGTTACAAAATGGGTGACGCCGACATAGAGACTACAGGATGATCTTTAGTTAGGACGATTTAACAAAGAATGCGACAACATTTGTCAAATGAAACATATCATCACGACATTTATTTCACCCTTTCAGATCCTCCTAATCTGGTGCGCATGGATTCAAAACCTAAATCAAGCTTCTTTCTGAATCAGTTCTCCTTTGGCAACATGTTTAGTTGCATATTTACATAAATAGCTGGAACTTCACTGAACGAATCCATGACAAAGAAAACCGGCACCGAGACAAGTCCTCCAATGTTCTTAAGTAATGGTCAAGTTAGTGCATCTCATGCATTTTGGTGGAAGAATTTATATCATTTATGTTTCGCAATCTTTACATGTGTCAGGATTTTTCTCTTGCTTCAGACACTAGCGAGAAAGTAATACGTACGCCACTACATGAATAACATTGTTCAACGCCTGCCACTGTCCAACCAGCATTTGTGTGTTCTTGAAACTGTCTTCCTTGTTTCTGTGACGACAGGATTGGTTCGGTGACGACAGGATATCGTGGTGCCTCCAATGAGCAGATGTGCAGTTAGATTGTCACCCCGAATCCGCCCTCCTCTCTTCCGAAAGAATTTTCTCAGTGCACTGTTTCAGTACAGTACTAGGATCTTTAGAATGCACCTTTGGACTCCAACGTGACCAACAAACGTTGCCATCATCGATAAAACCGTCGCATGAGGTCACTTGTGCACAGCACAATCTCTTATTTCCACTATGCGTTTAATTTTTCTACTCAACAACACTCCTACGTAGATACTTTCATTTTGCGATTTATTTATGTCCGAAGTGTCTTTAAACTGCTAATAGAAAAGTGCTCTTTCATATTCGTGCCCGTTCATGCCATGAAAATTACTTTGAAACGGAGGGCGTATTTCCTGCTCCCCGTGGTGGGAAGGAGAGGAGATAGGCTGCGCGTGAAAGGGCGTGCTTGGTGTTTAACAGCGTGTGGAGGCCCTGTCCAGCACGCTCCACCGACTGCATGGTTCCTGCCTGCAAGCATGAGCGCCTGCCCTGTGTAGAAATTCACGGGATTATCGCCACCCCTGGGAAGGTAAACAGTGTTTTCATAGACAAACTAGGTTAAATGCTAGAACTACGACCGTAAAAATCAAGGACGGCAATGGATGGGACGATAGCACCGTCATCAGCAGGGGACGTTTGATGAAGGATTAGGAAGGAGCTGCGTGCCTCTTTGCAAGAGAGACGCCACGTCCGGCGGTGCAGGCCCGGAGACGCGGGCTCTACGGTGGCGGGACCAGGCGGGAGAGAGGCGGACAACGAGCACGCCCTCACGCCTGACCTGCGTCCAACAAGGGATGTACTCCCGCATTGGACATCTGAGGCGGACTGGCGTATCTCGATCACAGGGCTGTCGCATCGAAAGTCCTCCACATCTCCTTTCCATTCAAACAAATCTGTTCCTGTGGAAAATTAGTTGGTGCCGTAGTAAACGGAACTGTGGAAATCGTGCATGAGTTGCAGTTACGGCTGATGACGAGGAGCATTTGGCACTACACGTGTTGACCAAAACGTCCTGAGGCCTCGCAGTGACACCCGCACCGAGCAATGAGACCTTTTGGGTCCCTAAATCCGTCCATATCACAAAAAGAAATACTCTGACCAGAATATAACACTGAAATCCCAGGATTTGTTGGACCTCCAAGAAAGTTTCCTCAGATGGTCAGGATTTCTTTGAAATTTAACAACAGGTTAAAATGGCATTTGAATATAACACTTTTCATTCGCACGAATTTGTCATCATGTCAAAGTGAGTCAGGAGCCTTGATTGTCAAAAGAATAGTCTGGTCAACATACTGCTCTGTATGGCTGTTTCAGAGATCCATGCCTGTGTTTGTCAGAAAAGATTGAGGAAGTCTTCATGTTACCCTTTCATCGCTTCTGCGCGTCCACGTCTCCAAGGTGGATCCCGTCACGATGTTCCGATAAGGTTGTTGGGTCCGGGCTCCAGGATGAGTCCTGCAGGCGTGGAGAGATTTTCCCAATATGTCCCCACAAGGCCCTGAGGGCTCGAACCGGGGGTGATGTCTTTCTCCCGCCAACTGCCCGTAATCGCTGTTGACACGGCAAGGCGGCCACTTTGTCCAGGCTGTCCGCGGAGGGCGAAGAAAAGGGACGCATATGGCGGCAATTGACGCCCACCCGACACGGGCGCCGCAGACAAGGGCAGCGCAGGCCCCTGCTGGGAGGGCGTCCCAGGCAAAGAGAGGACCTTGGTGGAGGGCGTGGAGGGAAGCAAGGCAGGGCGGGAAGAGCCCAGTGGACGGATGGCCTGAAGAGAAAGCCTGGGAAACTGGGTCGCTTTCTGGAGGGCTTGGAGTGTTGACAAAACCCTGGGCACAAAGGTGGACAGTTCCACTTGAAAGGGGTTCCGATGACAAAAAATGTCAGTTTTACTTTTTGCTAGTGATTCTGCTGCTCACTGTCTGTTTGCAGTCCTGGCATTCAGTTTGGACTTCTGGTATAGCCCCGGGGGGGGGGCCAACTTACATGTGGTGTTGCGAGACGCACGGACTCTAATAAAATTGTCAAAGTTGTTTCCAGCTCACGCAAGTGCAGGTGACGTACCTTTTGTTTTGCGGTTTGGCTCTTCTCTGTCCCGTCCAAATATAAAACGTGTTGTGTGAAAACGTTATTATGTACATGTTTTCCGTGAACAGAACTGAAGCATCATCACAAATACGTACATCAGCGCAACTCAGACATCACAGCGTCCAATGCGAAGGCTGCAGGCAGAGAGAATTTTAAGCATGACGAGACGCATTGAGATTTAAAATATTTTCAATGCTTTTTAAGGCAAACTATGATGTTTAGGTGGTAAGGGTACTTGTGGAATTTATTATTCCAAATGTGTGTTTTGTATTACTTCTCGCCAGAGTGTTTTCATCAACTCACATCAAAATGCGACATCATGCCTATAAGCATTACCAGTGGACAGCATAGCAGATATTTCCTCTGCATTTGCGTTGCTGACGTGCTCTCTCAGAATAGCTGAATTACAGTGATTGACGTGTGGTAGCTTCAGGGCATTACTGCTTTTAAGTATGTGTACACCATCACGAAAACATTGCGAATACCTGTAACAAAAGAAGAAATTAGGAATGTATGTACACGCAAGCTTTCATTGGGTTGCATGACAAAGCGCTTCAAGGCAGAGTGAAGTTTGTAATGCGATGGATATTTGGACTAAGGAAAGCCTAGTCCACAAGTCAAGAGCAGTGAAACCGTGTACACTGTTATGCCTGAAGAGAAAGTGTTTGTGTCAGACACCGACTGAACAGAACTACTTGTCTACAGGTGCTGCAGCTCATTCCTCTGTTCCCAGCAGAGCAGCTAGAAAAGGGAGATAATGCCAGGGAGAGAACGACATGCTGTCACCTCCAGCCTTTGACCTCACACCCGTCAAACACTCGCACCCATTGAGGTAAGCTCCCCACTGATGGCGGAGATGGAGCACAACGTCCTGTTCGGGTGTCCAATGGAACCATCATTATCTTCCCCGGGGGGCCGCCACTACAAACCCCGACTTTTCCTCTCCAAGGCCTCCTGCCCCTCCCTCACCCTGACCCCTTCCTGACAGGTCTTTTCAGCGCCTCCTCCTCCTCCCCGTCCTCTGTAGGGTCTGTCCGTGTGTTCCCTGCAGTCGTCTCCCTTGAAGCAGCTCTCCTCTGACCCTGACTGCCCCTGGTCCGGCGTCCCTTCTCCCCATTCCTAACTCGCCATGGTACCCAGCCTTTGCTCCAGAAACATCGCCCCCACCTCCTGCTTTGCCCAGTATTTTCTAGTCAGCTGTTCCATTTCTTCATGACGGACAGGAAAATGATTTGTTTTCAATCTCTTCTTAAAAATTCTCGACGCATGTTCCACTCCAACCCAGTGAAGTTTAAGGAATACAAGCCAAGCTGGAGCACGATAGCGTCATATGTAAGCAAACAAATCCCCTGCAGCAACTAGAATGCGGCTCACACAACATAAACAGTTATACACATGGTAGGATTCAAATACTGGTACGTTTTTATACTTTTGTATATTAAAAAGAAAGCCTTATTGCATTTATCAAGTATTTTTTTAGTCTCATCAGCTGAAATATTGCCTTGCTCTTCGACGAGTTCGTCGCACATTCATTTGAGTCCGCCATAAATTGTACTTGTTCACAAGCGGTTTTTTTAAAAGGAAAATATGAATGGAGAACTCTCTACATAAAGGTACTTTCTGGCTTGGGACACATTTCTGCCTTGACACCGGCTCGTTTCCGACAATGCTTGTTCTGTAGGCACACCGTCGACACGGACACCCCGATGTGCGGGTGATGGCCTGCATTTCTTAAAGATCCGTCCTGAGTAGACACAGAGGGATTCCTCTGCCTTCTTTTTTGTTTTGCCTTTCATTTTCAAGAAACCCCCATTAATGGCTTTACTCTCCAGGGGAGAACTGGTACTGAACTTCAATTCCAGGTCGGGGATAAGAGTTATTGAATAGAGCCGGTGGCCTGGTTTAGGGTGGCGTAATGAAAGAATTTACCTCTGTGGCAGAAACGTGACTTAAGACTATCTTTAGGTATGAAATTTCTCTTTCGGCTGGTACTAGCAGAGCTGCATTGGAAATGAAATATGTATCGCTGTTTTGTTAGTTCTGTTAACTGCAAAACATCAGATTGTCGTTGAACAAGAAGAGAAGGGCGACCAATAAAGTCTGGCGATGCGACGTTACAGGGACAAGTTTTCAGTCAGGTCTATTGTCATTTTCATCGTGACGTGAAGACAAATGTTCTGTCATTTTCAAGTCACGCAGTACACTGGAGGAGACAGGATCGCTGTCAAAGCACCTGCTGGCAAGTCGCCCCGTACACCTGGCAAAGCCGAAGTCTTCAGAGGGCAGTTCAGAGCCTTTATGAACCTATCGGTGAATGAGACATTTGATGGCAAGATTTCGCGGCGATTTGCAGTAAAATGAGCGATTCAATCAAGGACCATATGGAAGTTTTCACCCCAGGGCCATCCGTCGTGGTTCCGCCCTGGCTTCCCCACAAAGGCGTGCCATCCACGCCGGCCAGCACCAGAGTCTTCCTAGGGGCGTGGTGATACCTGGCCTGCCCGCAAACCGCGTCCCCTTTCTTCCCAGCCAATGAAGGGATTGTCACCACGCACACGGGCCTTTGACTGGCCACAGCTTTGTGGGTCTGGTCATGAGGTGGGGGTGGGGTGGGGGTAGGGGGTAGGGAGTAGGGGGTTAGAGGGGCGTATCCCTTCCATCAAGGCACACAGCGTTTCATGTCCCGGTCGTGTATGGTGAGTGCGTTTTATGGCGACTGGAGCATGACGCCGCGGAGGACGAGCACAAAGCTGAGCAGCCCTGGCCCCGACTCCATCCTCCATTTCCAGTGATGAGAGGACAGCAGTGGGGGAAGCTGAGCAGCCTGGCCTCGACTCCATCCTCCATTTCCAGTGATGAGAGGACAGCAGTGGGGGAAGCTGAGCAGTCCTGGCCCCGACTCCATCCTCCATTTCCAGTGATGAGAGGACAGCAGTGGGGGAAGCTGAGCAGCCCTGGCCCCGACTCCATCCTCCATTTCCAGTGATGAGAGGACAGCAGTGGGGGAAGCTGAGCAGTCCTGCCCCCGACTCCATCCTCCATTTCCAGTGATGAGAGGACAGCAGTGGGGGAAGCTGAGCAGCGATGACCTCGACTCCATCCTCCATTTCCAGTGATGAGAGGACAGCAGTGGGGGAAGCTGAGCAGCCCTGGCCCCGACTCCATCCTCCATTTCCAGTGATGAGAGGACAGCAGTGGGGGAAGCTGAGCAACTCTGGCCTCGACTCCATCCTCCATTTCCAGTGATGAGAGGACAGCAGTGGGGGAAGCTGAGCAGCCCTGGCCCCGACTCCATCCTCCATTTCCAGTGATGAGAGGACAGCAGTGGGGGAAGCTGATCAGTCCTGGCCCCGACTCCATCCTCCAATTCCGGTGATGAGAGGACAGCAGTGGGGGAAGCTGAGCAGCGATGGCCTCGACTCCATCCTCCATTTCCAGTGATGAGAGGACAGCAGTGGGGGAAGCTGAGCAGTCCTGGCCTCGACTCCATGAGCTGCATACCATGTTTTGCATTTCCAGATATTTCATATACTATAGTATTTATTATAATCGTGAACAAGAGAGGACTGATTTTGCAGCCCTGTTTCAATCCTATAAAACTCTCAAAGAACCGAGATTGCCCCTGGGCCCCGCGTACGCAGTATTGCACCGATTGATACATCGCTCTGAGTATTCGGAGTAATCTCCCTTGAATATAATGTATATGCAGAATATCTCACAAAACATGACGATCGACTGAATCAAATGCTTTTCAAAATCAACAAAGCAAGCAAAACGTTTTCTGTGTCTGTTTAGAAATTTCTGCACTACGCCATACAACACTAATATATTAGGCCTATCTATCGTGGAATATCCACGTCTAAATCCAGCCTGCTCCTCCCTCAGAAGACCTTTCTCCTCAGTCCAATTAAATAGTATTTTATTCAATATATGGACAAATGCTTTACTGAGGACTCTGGTCAGAGCTATTCCACGATAGTTATCAGGCAAATCATAACTCCCACCCTTGTGCACAGGATGAATAATCGACTCCGACCAAAGGTGAGGAAATACCCCTGACGCATAGATTTCATTGAACAGTCGCAACAAAGATGGCGAAATGAGTTGTCGTGCACTCCGAATCATATCTCCAATTATCGGATCTGTCCCTGCTGCTTTTCCTTTCTTTATCCGAGACAAAGCAATCAGAACCTCTTCCTCTGATATCGAAGAATCAAGTACATTTTCGGTGTCGCTGTAGCACAGGGAGTCCTCCGTTGAGTTTCCACCAACATCAAACGCAGTGATCGGTGAAGAAAAGAACATAGAAGAATGAGTATACCACGTCTCTAGAGAAATGTTGCTCATCATGTTGGATCCATCACTGAGACGTTTAACTTCTCTCCAAAATGTCTGAGAATTAGAGACATTACTGTAAGCGGTGCACTCACGGAACGCCTGTGTGCTAACTTTTTCGGTCTAATTAGTTGCTTGTAGTCATTTCTACACTTAATGTAACTTTTGTAAGCAGCTCTATTCTCTGCTGTGTTTAGACGGAGGTACTCTCTAAGTTTCCTCCTCGCGCTCTTTTTCGCTTCGATACAAGTTCTATCACACCATTCATTACAACGCTTGAATCTACCATTGTTCACAAATGTTCTCTTAAAAAATTCAGGAGCTCGTACGAGACATGTTGTGATTGAATTTGTTGCCAAATGGACATCAACATTCACATTAGAGACAATATCATCAATTTTATAATCAGACATGACACTACAAAGATTATCAATATACTGCTCTGTTGCATTTTCGTTCCAAATTATTCTTGTACGCGAAGCCAATGAAGTAGTACAATCTGCTTTCATAGAATGTTCAAGGTTTTTGAGAGTCAATTCCAGGCACATGTGGGGAGAAATCAGACTCTTTCACCAACAGAGTTTGAAACAGTGATACCAAATCCTTCGAGCATATAATGTAGTCAATGACACTGCTACCGTTAGCAGAGACAAACGTGAACTTACCAGATTCACCCCCACTCAAGAGTCCATTCAAAACACAAAGAGCAAAGGCAGTGCACAGTGACAACAAGGAGAGCCCATAGTCATATACTGTTTTTTTCCCGAGAAAAGCGTGAATAATAAAATATTTCCGCTCTGACATCAAACATGTTATTGCTGAAACTAATCAA
>JAWQFJ010003571.1:10000-12459 GCA_034096865.1 Theodoxus fluviatilis | reverse complement strand
GTGATCTGAACTGTTCATTATGGATCGTTCGTTCCTTTTTTCCGTGGTCATGTGTATCTTCCTGTTCATTGTCTCTTGGTATCTTGGTCTCTGTCTGTCTGGGATGTCCTGTATTGAAGTCGCGGAAGTAAGCCTGATAGGCGATGTGATCGATCAGGATGGAGGGTCGGAAGTGTAAGTATATAGCGGCGGTGGTATCGGAGTATGCAAGGGGGATCTAGGCTGTGTGCTCGGGTATGGGGATGGAAAGGGACAGGGCATAAGATAGTGAATAGAGTAGTGATCGAAAATGGTAAAAGATGGAGTGGAAAAGGATAATCTATTATGGACAGGTTCTGATGGAGAGAGTGGAGGTGAGATATTATTGTTATGGTGGTTGTTACCCAGTTAACATATTGTGTCTCGCGATTTGCGGTTGTGTTTTGAATTTCTGTGTGTTAAGGTCTCTTCTATGCAGCCAGAGTCCCCAGTGTGGAGCCGTGACTTAGTCCTGTTAGTTGTGTTTCGACACGACTGTCTGGTGAATGCTTTAGTCTGTCTCTGCTCTTCTGTCATCCTTGCTCGCCTTCTCATGTTCTGGTTTTAACTCAGTTCCTTTTCTAGTTCTGTCTTGTCTTTGTCCTTTGCCTCATTATGTCTCTTGTTCAGTCTGTCTTGTCGTAGTTGCTCTGTCTGTTACCTAGGCGTCCTGTTTGTTCTGTCTACTGTACTTTGTCGGTTGTCTGTCTGTCTGTCTGTCTGCCATGTCTGTCTGGTCTGTCCCTGTCCTGTCTGGTCTGTCTCTGTTTTAGGTGTTCTCTGAATCTCGTGTCTAGTCGTCTACTGTGCTGTCTGTCTGTCCGTGTGTCGGTCTGTGTATCTGGCTACTGGTCTGTAGCACTGTGTGTGCTGTCGCCTGTGTGACCTCTGTCTGTCTGGTACTGATCCGGAGCTCAACTGGTACCCGTGTCCGTGCTGTGTGTCGTGCGACCTAATTTTGTTGTCCTAGTCCTGATGTCTTCTGTGTCATCTCTGTAAGATGCATTTACTTGTAAGGTCGTGTGGTTGTCTTCGTGTCTTGTCGAAAGCCTGGCCTAGGAGTCATCTGGTCCTGCGTGCAACGTCGAACTTGTGTTTTGTCATGTACTCGTTGTTGTCTTCTATCGTTCTGTCTGTGTGTCGGCTCTCTAGTATGTCTCCTGTGGGCTGACTGTGGGGGGGGGGGTCTGTCCCTCTGTTCGTATTTGTCAGGGCATCTGTCTGTCGAGTCGTGTGTGTCTGTCTGTACCTGTGCTCTTGTGTGTCTGTACGCCGGGCTCCGGTCTCCACTTGTCTGTGTGGGTCTGTAGTCTGTCCTAGCTGCATGTCTCTGATGTGTCTCGATGTCCTGACTGAAGTGACTTCTGGTCTGGTCTGGGTCCTGTTGACGTTCTGATCTGTCGTGTTTGGTACTGTCTGTGCCCTCCTTGGTGTATCTGTTCTCCTCCTGTGTCTTCTGTCTGCTGTGTCCTTGTCGTGCGTCCTGTTGTGGGTGGTCCCCCTGGTCTGGTCTTCTCTGGGTCCTCTCGTACCATTCTACTGTCTGTCTGTTCATGGTGTGTCCTGTCTGCGTCCGTGTCCTCTGTCTGGTGTGTCTGCTCTTTGTCTGTGCTGTCTGTGTGTCGGTCCCGTACTTGTCTGTCTGCTGTCTGTCGGTTGTCTCTTTTGTCTGTCTGTGGTTGTCTGTCTGTCCTGTCTGTGGTTCTTGCGTCTGTCTGTTTGGTCTGCTCTGTTGGCTTCTGTTCTGTGGTCGTCTGTACTGTTCGTCTGTGTGGTTGTCTCGTCTGTAGTCTACTGTGTGTCTTCTGACTCTGTCTGGTTTCTGTCTGGTCACTTGTCTTCTGTCTGTGCTGTCTGCTTGTCTGGTCGTCTCTGTCTGTCACTTCCTGATCGCCTGTCTGTCTTGTCTCTGTCTGGTCTGTCTCGTCCTGTTGTCTGTCTGGTCTGGCTGTATGTCTGTCTGTCTGTCTGTCTGTCTGTTCTGTCTGTGTGTCTGTTCTTTGTACGTCTGTTTCTGTCTGTCTGTCTATCTGTGTGTCCTGCTGTGTGGTCTGTCGTCTGTCGGTGTGTCTGTCTGTTGTCTGTCTCTCTGTTGTCTGTGTGGTTGTCTGCGTTCCGTGTCTTCTTCATATGGCTGTCTGTGTCTGTCTGTTGTATCGCTGTGGTCAGCTGTCCTGTCTGTATGTCTGTCTGCTGTCTGTCTGTCCCTCTGTCTGTCTGTGTCTGTCTGTGCTGTCTTGTCTGTCTGTTCTGCTCTGTCTTGGATCTGTCTGTCTTGAGTCTGTCTGTCTGTCTCTTGTTCTGTCTTTGTCTGTCTGTGTGTCTGTCTGTCTGTCTGCCTCTCTCTCTCTCTCTCTCTCTTTCTTTCTCTATCTCTCTGTCTGTCTGTCTGTCTGTCTCTCTGTCTGTCTGTCTGTAATTGTGTCTGTCTCTCTGTGACT
>JAWQFJ010003571.1:0-2500 GCA_034096865.1 Theodoxus fluviatilis | reverse complement strand
CAACTGCAGGAAGGAAATATTCCCTGATTGCACCGACTCCCCACGTGTGCAGGCGCCTGCGTGGCCCACTCTGGCACTCACTTTTTCTTCTTGCCCCCTTTCGTCTTCTTCTTGGACTTGGAGGCGACGGTTTTGCGGACCATATACGACCTCCAGAAGGCCTGCAGGCACTTGGCCGCGGCCTGCCGTCGACCTGCCTGGTTATCCTCCATCAGCTTCTTGGCGCGCATGAGTGCTCTCTCCTGCAAAATCTCCGTGTATTCGGCATCCAGGGGTAGGAAGCGCTCTTCTAGCTCTTCCAGGATCTCCTTCTGCTTCTTGTAGAGCGCCTCTACACAGTCCAGCTCGTCTTGCAGAACAAACATACTCTCGTCAACCTTGGCCACGATGGCCTCTGCTCGTGCCTTGATTTTGTATGCGGTCTTGCGCAGGTGTCTTTCATGTTTGACGTTTTTCTTGAAAATGCTGTCAAACTGTTGCTTCAGCTGAATGATCTGCTGGCGAAGTTTCTGCTTGAGAGCTTCACTGTGTCTCAGGATGGAGGCTTTCTGCCGACGGCTCTCAGCCTCTATGCGCCACATGTACTCGGCGCCAGCGTTCTCAATCTGAGTCATAATTTTTACCAGTCTTTCAATGATTTCTCGTTTGCGCCTAATGTGATATATCGAAGCAAATCTCCTACTTTGCACTAGAGCTGCAACAGCCACCTGAAACCAATCGTGCTTGTTGAAGTCAGGAGGATAGTTCTCGTGGGCCTGTCTCTCGCCATCGACAAAGTCGTTCTCTCTCTCGATGATGACAGCTTCCACCTGGCGTGTGAGCTCAGCAACCGTGCGATTGTTGGATATAATTGTTCTTTTGAGATTCATCTCTTCTTCCTTTTCCTTTTCTATCATATCTTTTCCTGTCAGAAACTTCTTCAGCAGCACGTTTCCGACAGCCCTCAGGCTCTTCACCAACACCTTGCTCGACTCGGTGCGGAAGGCGCACTCCTGAAGGATGGCCTCCACTGCGTGCGGGTTGCATTGAAAATGGCGCAGGATGTTTTTGCAGGAGTGGCTCATCATTCCTGTTGCCCGATTCTGACGAACGATCAGTGTGTCCAAGTCAGGCTCGGATACACTACTGCTCACAGATGTTCTTCCCTCCCCATGGTTGACGGCATGTGTGGCGGAACGTCGTTGCTCCTGGCCCAAGTGTTTGCCAGACTTGCCTGCCTCGACCACTGGTTGAGGAAGCACCTCTGTGGGGGTCGTTTCGCTGTTCAACTCCAGACTCTCTCTTTTGCATTTTGTCGCATCTTTGCATTCCAAATATTGACTGATAATCTCGCCGTGTCTCTCCAGCATTCTTGTCATATTCACACCAAGAATGGTTTTGTACTTGTCTAAGTTGAGAATGATATGTGGCAGCAGGGTCACAATTTCCACTCGTTTCGTTGTGTCTTCGATAACGGACATCAAAAGCTTGGCATGGTGGTCCATCCAAACAGTAAAGTACTCGCATTTTTCCTCCAGAGGTGCATTCATAACGGACGCCATGGCAGCACTGTCTTTTTTCACGGATTTCTGGGGACTGTTCCGTCCCCGCTGCATCAGTCTCGATGGCTTCCCAGCCATAGCAGCAAAGCGATGATCCAAATCCTGACTGCGGCAACAGACTTACATTCTTCAACAGCTTGGACCTACTACGAGAATTATTATAGTTTGACAATGAGCCATCATGACGTGAGGCAATCTTTAGTACGTCATTATATGTGTATCGGGATGAGGTCATCGGTCAGTTCTGAAATTGTTAGTTTCGAATCACACAATGCAGGTCAATTTGCAGAGCGACTTACAACACAACTTGAACCCAATAGGGCGATGTAGCAGCAGTAGCTTACACAAAGCGTATCGCCAAAGAAGTTACATAGAAAGACATGGAATTCCTTCAGAGCTTTCATGGACAAAAGCGAAGATGCGAAAGAGTTGTGTCCCTTGCATGTGGGTGGGTGAGTCGCGTGACTCCTTGGAGCGGTAAGCACACGTTCATTGTGAAGTGAAGGATACAGATCACCCAAATTGATCTTTTTTGACATGTGAAATGTCAAAATCTCTTATATAAAGAGATCCCGTCGATGACAGTGTATGTATGTAGAGCAAAGCCCAGCACTACGCAGGAGCGCTGGGATATTTTCATTTGTGATCTCAACAAAAATAAGGAAGTGTGCTCTACTTACTGTTCTGCGTCTTCCTGGAATAAAAAAAAACGATTTACCAGCATCAAGTGCGCTTGTAGCGAGCATTTGAGCAAGAAATCTGCGCTGCAAAAACCACCGCCACGCCTCTCTCGACACGTCATCATGGCCGAGCCCACTCCCCTCTTAGGAAAGTCTAATTTAAGCACCCATCCTTGTAATTCGGGCGAAGTTACACGTCTCTCTATGTAACGCCTTTGGTCATTCTAGTCAAAGACTAAGATAGTGTCTTTGTTCTAGTCTACTAGTAGACTAGGATAA
>JAWQFJ010003569.1:50000-52500 GCA_034096865.1 Theodoxus fluviatilis | reverse complement strand
ACGGCTTGGAGTGAGCCACTCTGTCGTCCAACGCCTGCACGAACGCTTCCAGGCCACGGGAAGTGCTGATGAACGGCCCCGCTCCGGACGCCCACGAGCAACGAGCCGGCGCGAAGACCGTTATCTTCAACTTTTGGCGCTGCGTGACTGAACAATCACTGCCAGGACCCTGAGAGTCACCCTGAGGACGGCCACCAACGTTACCATCTCCCAGGACACCGTCGAGCGACGCCTGCACGAGGTGGACCTCCACTCAAGGATCCCTGCCATCCGAACACCGCTGACACCACAACATCGCCGAGCTCGGATGGCGTTCTGCCGCAACCACCAGCGCTGGAACAGGCAGCAGTGGGGCACAGTCCTGTTTACCGATGAACCTCGGTTTACCGTGTCGAACAGTGATGCTCGGAGGCGCGTGTGGCGACGTTAGGCGAGCGATTCATCGATGCTTGCGTCCAAGAGCACAACCGTTATGGAGGGGGATCTGTGATGGTGTGGGGAGGCTTTCATCTCCATGGGAGGACTCCTCTGTACCTCATCCGAGGCAACCTGACCGGCATCAGGTACAGAGATGAGATTGTCAGGCCGATCATCGTCCCCACTCTGCTGGCCATGGGACGTGGCTCCTGTCTACAGGACGACAACGCCACCCCTCGCCGTGCTGTGGTGGTGAAGGACTTTCTGCAGCGTCAGCAGGTTGTCCGCATGGACTGGCCAGCACGATCCCCAGACCTGGCTCCCATTGAAAACTTGTGGGACATTCTGGGACGCCGCGTAGTGGACAATCACCCCCATCCCGCAGATGCTGCTCAGCTCTTCCAGTTCCTGCAGCAGGAGTGGCTCGCCATCCCACAACATATGCTGCAGAACATTGTCCGCTCGATGAGGCAACGGGTGATGGATTGTTTGTCAGCAAATGGTGGCCACACCCGTTATTGAACATGAACAAACTGACTGGACTTTCCTTGCAACTTTCAGAAATGGGGGTGGGGTGCTTCTGACGGATGAAAAGCTAATGACTTTTGACTTGTCAATGACTTTTTGGCATAAATCAATTGCTTAAATGTTGAATTAAATCATTCTTTGAATTGCAGATTTTTTTTAATTCCTTTTGAGAGAGAAATGTTTATGTGGCCCTTAACTTTTGCGGACCAGTGTATATGACTAAAGGGTTTCACACACGTTGTGACAGAAACAGGTTTTTCCGCAACAGTTATATCCCAGATGTGTGTTTCCTCTTGTGCGAGCGTGTACAGTATCTCAAGTGCTTCATGATTTAGAACGCGCTCTAAATGTGTGATGTTTCACTGACACATTTTTGGCTGTCAGCCACGTCACCATCATCCGATGGGAAATTGGAGGACAGTGATGCAGATGTCGCGGTTATTGCCGGTTGACGCGAGTGTTCATATGTGGTGATGGGTAGCGTCGATCGAATTGTCACATCGAGAAAAGTTTCATCGTCTGGGAACACCGCTGAAACTGTATCGGCGAAACAAAAACGTATCTGTGTCAAGGAACCGAAAGCAGCGAGTGTCTGTCATGCCGTGTGCGGATGCCGTAAGGGTTCAGACGAGAAGGTTAAGAACACTCACAGCCACCCCCCTTGTACTGTGTATGGGTCTAATGCTTTTTACAAGATTAAGTTGGTAAGATCAGAGGGGAAGCAAGTCTCCAAAAACTTTTGGATAGTAAAAAAGTATGTTCGCACTCTTTTTTTAATAATTTTTTTCTTTTTTTAAAACTGCATTCCTGCCTGCCCGCCAGCCTGTCTGCCTCTATGCTTCTCTCTCTCTCTCTCTCTCTCTCTCTCTCTCTCTCTCTCTCTCTCTCTGACTTTCGACAGGATGGATGTTCCAGGATGGCATTGCTACAGGAGGAGAATTGTACATAAAAGAGACCCCAAATCTTTCACACTTCAAACCACCTAACACAGCCTCCCTTCACACAGATAACAAAACAATAGCACATGATTAAGAATCTCCTCTATTTTAAAAAAACTGACCCCACCCTCCACACCCACAGCCAAATTACGCAACATACAAAACAAACATGTCAATCACTTGTTAACTCATCCACGAAATTCACAAAACAGGAGACACTGGCTGATCGTTGTCTCTACATGCAGCTGTTCTACAGAAAACATCATATTTTGACACAGTTCTTCAACTCATGGTTCACTCCCTATCTGCTTTGACAAGGACAGTACACACGCACTCAATATCATCGACGGGGCAAAAGATATCCTACAAAAAACACCAAAATACATCTTCTCTCTGGATGTAGCATCTCTATACACGTACATTCCTCATTCTAACGGCCTGAAACCCCCTACCCTCTTCCTGAACAATTGTCTTCTGTGCAGTCCTCCCAAACATATTTTACCCCGCCTGGCTTAAATAGTCATCACCCTAAACTCTTTCCCTGTAATGACCAAGACTTTTCCGAAGTAGTGGGATGGCTGTAGGAACCCAAATGGGGCTCAGCTATGCATGTCATT
>JAWQFJ010003569.1:25000-42500 GCA_034096865.1 Theodoxus fluviatilis | reverse complement strand
ATTTCATAAGGGTCAAAGTGACCTTGACCTTGATGATATGTGACCAAATGTGTCTCATGATAAAAGCATAACATGTGCCCCACATAATTATTAAGTTTGAAACAGTTATCTTCCATACTTCAGGGTCAGGGTCCCTTCAAAATATGTATACAATCCAACTTTGAAGAGCTCCTGTGACCTTGACCTTGAAGCAAGGTCAACCAAACTGGTATCAAAAGATAGGGATTACTTTGCCCTATATACCATATGTAGGTCAAGTATCCAATCTCAAAAACTTCAGAGAAAATTGAGAAAATGTGAAAAATGACTGTTTTTTAGACAACATTTATGGCCCCTGCGACCTTGACCTTGAAGCAAGGTTAAGTCACTATGTATGTTTTTTGAGGCCTTGTCATCATACACCAACATGCCACATTTGGTATTGATAGACTTAATAGTCTCCGAGAAAAATCCAACGTTAAAGTTTTCGGACGCCCGGACGCCCGGACCGGACGCCCGGACGCCCGGACGCCCGGACGGACGAAAAGGGTGAGTACATAGACTCACTTTTGCTTCGCATGTGAGTCAAAAATGCAAAAAAATCCTTGTCCGAACCAAACAGCATCTTGTCAATGCGGAAAACAATCACGTTATCAAAGTTACATTCAATTTGGTGGAAGTAGGACATACATTCTTTTCTACAAGACAGAGCAAACCACTTGACAATTTTACAGCTGGAGCAATATACTTTTCAAAGGAAGGAAGAAAGTGTGACATGTCTATAGATTCTATAAATGTTTCACCCAAACCAATTATCAAAAAGTTGTATAAGTACTGCCGAAAATCTGGATCGTCTAATTTGCTCAAAAGGCCCCTCAACATTCCACCACAAAAACGTCAAGGTTCCACGAGAGAAAAAACGAGTGTGGTTACCTGCATGTACAGAATGGTTGTCTTTTAGCGCTTGGCCACGCCCCTATCGCGTTCTCCCCCGAGGATTGGTGCGAGAGCGCAGTGTCCGGCCACCTGGGTCGCCGACGGTTCTGTCGCCAGCAGCTACCTCGTCAGTGGCACTGGGTGGTACACGGGCTTCAGTGTGAAGAACTCCTCTCTTGAAGTAGGCTATGAGGCCCTGTGCCCTAGCCTTCTGCAGATCTTGTCGTTGTCTCTGTGTCAAATCTCCCGAGACCCCAAAACCTTTCTCTTTCAGTTCCTTCCGCCGCTTGAGGATAGCAAACTTGATCATTGATCTAACCACCTTGGCAATCAGTGGCCTCTGTTTCCCCTGAACTCTCATGCCTAACCTATGCGCGCGAACGATATCCGTTGCCTGAATTGGAGTGGGAAGCACGATGTTTACAGTGTTCACGAACTTCTCTTCGCTGTTCTCGCACTCACCGTTCTCGTTCTCGGGAACTCCGTGCAGGATGACGTTATCACGTCTGTCACGGATTTTTCGTTCCTCCATCCTTTCCTCCATTTTCTTGTGTTCATCAATAAGGAAGTCCAAAGTCACTTCATGATCATCGTCTCTGCAATGCACTGTTATAATTTCTGTTTCTAAAGAGGAAAGCTTTGCAGCCATAACCTCTAACTCATTCCTCATTCTCCCCAATTCCGTCGTGACTCTTGCCTCCATAGCAGCCATTCTTCTCTCGAGTTTCTCTCCCATTGCACTGACAATCCTCTCCACATCTTCTTTCTCACAAGGCCCCGGGTTGCGCTCCACGTCATTACACTGCAGCAAGACATCCCTCAAATCTACAGTACAGCACACAGAAGTTCCTGATCCCTCAAAACGCGGCATCACCACAAGATCACCCCCCATCATTCCGACCGCGAGACTCTTTACACACGGAGACGTGAAGACCAACTGGCCTACTGTATCCCCACAGAGCTCACACAAAAACAGTGCAAATCATCACACGAGCAGAAAAGTCAGTGAAAATGTCTCACCTTGACTCGGGGTTGTACGGCGCGTAGCGCTGCACGACACGGCGCGGTTGTTTACAAGCATCAAACGCACCAATGCGCCGACGGTAACAGTCAATGTCAACCCCCATATCGGGGTGGTCACTCGAAGTGAACAGCACTCACAAAGGAAACAGTACAAAAATCCGAAATGTTTTCAAATAAAGTCAAACTCAAATAAAGTTAGGGAGACTCACAAGCCGTTAATCACCTGCAGGCCGTGCACCAAACAAAAGACGAAACAGCAGTACAACCGGTACAGTTATCCACCGAATCACACTGTATAATGCGGATCTACTCTAGCCACGTCTTCACTCAACGGAGGCTCGGCGCAAAGTGATGAGAGAGAGAGAGAGAGAGAGAGAGAGAGAGAGAGAGAGAGAGAGAGAGAGAGAGAGAGAGAGAGAGCGCACTTCCGGTTTCTGTACCAAAAACTGGGTAATTTGGACAACACATAATTATCTGAAATTGTGACAAGATTAACTCATCGACTTTCCAATATTTACCTGAATTTACCTGAATTTACCTGAGTGGCCGCTGAGCGATAGTTTTTATGCTTATCAGTCATTGTCTATGGGTGACTGGTCAATGATCCATTTGACAGATTGGTGACGTTATTAATATTTATAGGAGCCCCTAGTGTATCTGAGTTAATTCCGTGAAGCCGTTCACCTGATCCAGCAACACTGACGTGAACTAGAAATAGCTACGCTTAGCTAGAACAGGGTAAAGTTTTGCATCATCGGCGGCAGATAGCCGATTCCCAAAACAAAATCATTATGGTATTACAAGGAAGTAAAAACATACCAAAGTGGACCCCCAAATATCTTTATCATTAAGGCCAATCATTATCCCCGTAACATCTCCTCCAGACATCAAGGAAGACAGAAAGCGGTGGATGGGTGGATATAAAAGCACAAAGAAAATCCTGGGGGTTTTGACTGCATTTCACCAGCGTGTAATCCAGGTCAACGAATATGAGTATTCTTCCGTTTCAAATCAATAGTAATCATGAGAGTAGGAAAATGTGTAGTCTTTCCCAATATCAGGATTTTGTAATGGTGGTTTAAAACTAGGTCTGCCAAACTGAAATATTATAATCCTGGAACATTGAAAGTCTGAACACATTTTGTAGAATTAGCCACACTTGTGATTCCTTAGAATGTTTACTTGTATGCTGAGTCAACATAAGTGATTTCATCGCCATCCCTTTCTAAAACACACTTTTAAATATTAATTCAACGTTTTCCTGTCTCTGCTGCACCGATTTTATATATGTACATAACGTGTCCTTTTTAAACACTGTATATAAAGTTTAAAGTGAAGATTAGATAAACTTGGGAACCTTGAAAAAAGAAAAGAAAAAAATGGATTTTCATCAAGCTGGAGAAACAATCAGACAGATGCTGTCTCGGGCTTACAGTAGGCATCCAAGTACAAAAAAACAGACTCAAAACATGAAATCGGAAAAACGTGTTTGTCAGTCCATTTAATCTCTCTCTCTCTCTCTGTCTCTCTCTCTCTCTCTCTCTCTCTCTCTCTCTCTCTCTCTCTCTCTCTCTCTCTCTCTCTCTCTCTCTCTCTCTGTCTCTCTCTCTCTCTCAATAAATTCAAATTGAAACTACATACTTTTCGTATGCAGTCATCCTAGATACTTTCATTTTAATCTAAATTCACTTTGTGGCTATTTTCAACGTGGTATTTTGTTACCATGAAATGATTGTAATATGTTATTGTGTGAATTTTGCGTGGGATAGAGGGTGGGTAGGTGGGTAGGGGTGGGGTTTGATTTGTTTGTTTGTTTTCTTGTTTTAACAAGAGCTGGCTATAAGATAGGCAGTTATGCCTAATTCATGTATTTCCCTTGAAAAATAAAGTTTAATCTCTCTCTCTCTCTCTCTCTCTCTCTCTCTCTCTCTCTCTCTCTCTCTCTAGCTCTAGCTCTTTGTATATCTGTGTGTGTGTGAGTGTGTGTGTGTGTGTGTGTGTGTGTGTGTGTGTGTGTGTATGTGTGTGTGTCTGTCTGTCTATCTGTCCATGTGTCTGTCTGTCTGTGTGTATGTGTGTCTGTGCCTATGTGTATGTCTGTCTCTGTGTTTGTGTTTCTGTCTGTCTATCTGCGTCTGTCTGTCTTTGTGTGTGTGTGTGTGTGTGTGTGTGTGTGTGTGTGTGTGTGTGTGTGTGTGTGTGTGCGTGCGTGCGTGCGTACTTACGTGCGTGCGTGTGTGTGTGTGTGTTTCTGTGTGTCTGTCTGTGTGTCTGTCTGTGTGTGTGTGTCTGTCTGTGAGTGTGTCTGTGTGTCTGTTTGTGTCTTATGTCTGTCCGCGTGTCTATGTGTCTGTGTGTCTGTCTGCGTGTCTGTCTATCTGTTTGTGTGTCTGTCTGTGTGTATGTGTGTCTGTCTGTGTATGTGTGTCTGTCTGTGTATGTGTGTCTGTCTGTGTGTCTGTCTGTCTGTGTGTCTGTCTGTCTGTCTGTGTGTCTGTTCGTGTGTCTGTCTGTCTGTCTGTGTGTCTGTCTGTCTGTCTGTCTGTCTGTCTCTCTCTCTCTCTCTCTCTCTCACTCTCTCTCTCTCTCTCTCTCTCTCTCTCTCTCTCTCTCTCTCTCCCTCCCAACCCCCAACCCCGTGTGTGTGTGTGTGTGTGTGTGTGTGTGTGTGTGTGTGTGTGTGTGTGTGGGTGGGTGTATCTGTGTGTGTGTGTGTGTATCTGTGTGTGTGGTGTGTGTGTGTGTGTGTGTGTGAGTGTATCTGTGTGTGTGTGTGTGTGAATGTGTTCGCATATACCTTTACAAAGTCATGCATATAATAGTGTGATTGAGACGTTGCGATCAGAGAAGGAGAGGTCTAGACTGCCGAAACGATGGAAGTCATCTGTGAGGGGAAAGATACATAGATTTTAAAAATAGAAGCGTGGTAGTGACGAGTGGGTGGAGATGAAGGTGATGAGTAAATAAACTGGAGCAGGCCATGTGCACATAAACATGACGACACATCTCGAGCAATTTGTAATACGTAGTTCAAAATTAGAAATAAAACAGAGAAAACCCAGACTATTAGCATGTTAAATTTCTGTCTTCTTCGTAAAAGCTTACGCGATTAAAAAAAACTCACTCCATTTCTCAGTACGACCTCCGCACGAGACCTCCATCGATGAAAATGTGTAATCGACATTCCTACCAGATCATTCTTTCAATGGTGTGACAATTAAAAATTGGAGAGAATACATGGTTGCTTATCGGTGAAACTCAATGGCAAGCAGAAACACAAGCAGTTTGCACTGTGGAGCCAGAGAAGTACCGACGAAATATATTGATTTCTGTTTCCCCGACTGCAAAACATGCTGCGAGGGTTATTCCATGCCATTTCACAATACTTCGTGCTGCTTCAGGTTCCAACTTCTGCATGCAGTCGTGCAGAGAAACCTCACAAGGAAAGACTGTAGCGAAAAGATTGCGTCTGCTCACCTTGAGAGAGTGGATCAGAAACAATCGATCGTGGGAGCAACGGTGGTTCCGAGGTTTCTAGAACATGTCCAAATGTAGGTCAGTGTTTCCCAGGGAGACCATTAATCTGCCTAAAGATAATTTGTTACAAATGATATCGTCATCCATAACTACTCGTTCAGGCAAATCAGTCATCCAGTTGGCATGTTTACGACCGACGGAGTGTATCGTGGTCCTGCGATATCAAACTCACAATGCACAGATGGCTCTATCTCCTATATGAGTTTCAGTTGTCAGAAGCTTCCTCGTTGTTCCTTTGTGGAGGCTGTGATGGTCCCTCATCTGTGAATCCAGACAAGCGAATCAAGGGAATGAATAGAGAGGGCAGCGATTGTTATCTAGGCCCCATCTGTGAATCCAGCCACTTTGAAGTTAGAGTTAGTGGAAGGGAATGAATGGAGAGGGCAGTGATTGTGCATCTGGGATCCCAAGCCAGGGTGCCGCCGCGGAAGGTAATGACCATCCCTATGGGACGGTTTCCCAAATATCCCCGTGCAGCCGAGCATGGCATGTCCGACATTAAGGGAGCGTCCTGTCAGAGACTCTGGCGCATCAGTTCCCAGGGAATAGTTTAATTAAGGGGGAGTCACCAACACAATTCTGGATTGAAGTCTGAGACCACAGCTGCCTCCCGATCTGGAGGTGGGGTCAACAGGCCACCACAATGTGTCGCAACATGAGTGGTTCTTCCCCTCAGCATTGGAGTTCATCAAGAACAACGAGGACCGGTCGTCCCTTCACTTCGGACTGAACATGCAAGCGGAGCACAAGGCTCGTCGGCCCCGAAGTCCCTGCTGAGACGGAGTATTTGCCCTTCAACTCATCTCAGAGGTGCCTAACCATCAACGCTGCTGCCGTCACCCCCTTTGCTGTGACCAGAGACCGAGTTCTGCCCCTGTAACTCGTATCAGAGACGCCTGCCCACCAGTGCTGCTGCTGCCGCTATCCCTTCAGCGGTAACTGTGAACCTCTACCTTCCCCTGCAAATTCTGGACATGAAAGTCAGTGAACTTGTGTTATATGAACATTGTTTCATCGACGAACATTCGGTGAGCCATTTCAATAGACACATAAGATAAGTCATTCAAGTGGAACTGATGATAAACTTTAACATTCATTAATTATGGCTGGCTTATTACTAAATATTCTACTCGTGCATGCTTGATTTTTGCATGAAGATATCATAGTTTGCCCTTATTTGATTAAATCATTATTAATTGATTTCTCATGACCTCTTCGTCTGGTTTTGAGAGAAAGAGACAGCGCGAATGAAGGCAGTGACTGTTATGTGTGCAAGTCAGGCCTCATCCAACCATTGATTAACTAACATACCCCTAGACTCAGAGGACGACTTGTAACAAGGCTCATTTCAATCCTTTAAAAATAAAATGATGTAACCATGCATGGTCTAACCTTGAAACAACATTTTTAGATGACAACAATTTCAACTACACGATGATTTCAGTGTTTCATGCAAAGTCCATAGAAAACGCCATGTTTATAGCACATAAGGATTTCCTCACAGAGAGACATGCCTGGCATTGCTACCTGTAGATTTAGCTGGACGCTGTTTCGAAAACTGTTCCAGCTACTGTAGCACAGTTTGTCATGCAGGTTACAAATGCATTAACCTCAGTATAAAAGTTATCCTTTCATATTAATCGATCATGCTCATGCATTATAATACAGTGTAATAGCTCATCACTGCATAATGCATTCTCGTTTACTAGAGACTTCGCCTACCAGCGAAAGTGTCTCTAGCCCAGTTGACATCACGTGATGGAAGGTTTTCGTCCGAAATATGCAATATATCGAATATGGAGGTCACACGAGAGGCTTGTGGGATAGCCGTTCTGCTCCCTGACATACGCCGTTAAAGTAGTTCTTAGACTATTTCGCACAAAACTCTTAACTTACTGAGGCAATAACCAAGCATTTATTCGACAAAATAAAATGTTTGTGTTGAAATGGAGACACGTTTACACATCTGAATGATTTCTGTAAAAAGTGGAGAAAAAATAGTATCAGAACGAACTATTTTTCGCGCAATGCTGTGATGCGAAGGGTCAAGTCTATTATGCATTCATTGCGAACTATGCCAGAGTCAATACTGACTCGGGTTCACAGAATGTGTATAATGAGGTGTATCACAAAGCATGGGTCGCCATTATAATCCCTCTGTTCGTTGGGAAAAAGAACAGACCCATCGCGTCTCACTATGTGATTCATAAATGGCGATTGACCACAGAAATGAAGTTTGACTTGCTCATACTTCAACTACTGATCTGGACAGGTACTGGCCTCATACGGTGAAGACATACTGATAGGCTGTACAACTTTCTCCATCTCTCTATCCAACAGCAAAACATACTTGTAGCAAATTCCCTAAACGATCGAAGTGCAGCGAGTTCATATTAGAGGCTTCCAACCATATGCCCTCCATCTCCAGTACTCTGTAACTTGCAACAGCAACGATAACGCAAACAACCACCACCTCCATAGATAATCATCACTACTACCACTGCTACTACTAGGCCTACTACTACAACTACTGCCACTGCTACTGCTACTACTACTGCTACTGCTACTACTACTACCACCACAAATGCTGTTGCTGCCAATTCTGCATCTACTACTACTACTACTACTATATCTACCACTTCAAGTACTACAGCCATTACTATCAGTATCACCTCCATCAACACAGCTACCCACATCACCACCACAAACTACTTCGATTACCACTGCAGACAAACATTTGCGCATGCATGATTTGCAAGACCGGTAACACTTCTCCCATACATCCGATCCATCCCCACTCCCCGTGCCTTCCCCACAACAATCACACACACACACACACACATACACACACACACATATACACACACACACATACACACACACACACATACACACACACACACACACGGAGAGAGAGAGAGAGAGAGAGAGAGAGAGAGAGAGAAAAAAAAACACACACACACACGGAGGGAGAGAGAGAGAGAGAGAGAGAGAGAGAGAGAGAGAGAGACAGAGAGAGAGAGACAGAGAGAGAGAGAGAAACACACACAATTTTATATCACATACAAGGGCTCATTACTTTCAGTGGTGGCTAGATCCTTCACCTGCTCCTACGTGCTTGTGTGTGCATTGTTCGAACCTGCGCAGAGCCCGGAGTTGAATCCTTGAGCAAGACGCTTCACGCACATTGCTTCTTCCTACCCAGGAGTAAAACTGGGTATCTATGAGAGCAGCGATGGCACCATGTCGTACGATTAAGCCTTGCATGTGGCCGTGAGCAAGCACCGGATTAGAATACTTCTCATTAAAGGGAGTTAGTGCTGGTACTTGACAGGGTGCATCGTCTCTGTATATTATTGTGATTATCTGTGAAGGTCTGATCAAGCGACCCAGTGATCAGATGGCAAAGTGTAGAACGGGTTGAAACACAGATATGAGTGATAAGTCGCAATATTAAACCACATCTCTACTCTTTTAAAATCATTTTGCCAACACACTAGTAAATCAACAGTATCAAGAACGACTGGACAGCAACAGCAATGGCTATGACAAGTATACCATCTACGAGGCGGACGTCGAACGGTGACGATTACAACGCAGACGGGATGGTTGTCGACAACAACAAGGACGATGACAGTAATTACAATGATAAGGACGACGTCAACAACGACGTTGTCGATGACGACGACGACCATAAAGATATCAGTAAATATGAGGACTGAGAGCGACCTACGTGAGTGTGGCGGGCGGAATGGGTGTGCACTTTATCTACTCCATGGCTGGGACATTGGCGTGCAGATGTCACTTGGGTGGAGCTGGTCGAACAAAGGTGCTGACTGGACACGTCATCGGCAGTTCTCCGCCTTCTCACCTGCCCGGGGGGCAAACCGAGGGGACCGGAGCATGGTGCCTTCGACCGGCAGGGCGGGGTCTGGCAGTGTGGGGGGCAAGGAGACGCCTTGTAGGCAGGGCAAGAAGGGCAGGGGGCGCTAGGAGGATAGACAGTACATGTCGAGCAAAGCGTACTGGGGGGCTTGGATTCCCGGGGCGGGGGGCAGGTGGTTTTGAGACAGGAGGGGTGAGGGGGGCAAGGGTTGCACGAGGTGGGACTGCGGTTGCGGCAAGGAGGCACCTCGTGCTGGCACGCCATCGGGCAACTGCTCTTTTTCAAGGCGTGGTACCTGCAGTAGTAATGAGATCATCATCATCATCATCACCATCATCATCATCATCATCATCATCATCATCATCATCATCATCATCATCATCATCACTAATATTGTCACCATCATCATGTCATAATCAGCAGAAGCTGCAGCAACAGCATTTTACCTTTTCTCGTTAGGTTGCTCAAGGCGTCTAACACCTGCATGAGCACTTGAGAAAAGACTGCACAAGACAGACTATATGTGGCTCCTTAAACTTAAAGTGCTGCACATTTCTAAGCCGAGCAAATGCAAGACAGGAGAATTCTAGCAAGAGATGTGCTTCAAGGTGAAACGGCCATCTGTCTACACTGACAGGTTCATGCAAGTGTGGTGTCATGGCCATTCCAGCCACCAGACGGTCATACCAAGGATGAACAGATCATTGATCAATGATAATGGACAAAAAAAAATTCATTCATACATTCATTCATTCGATCATTCAATTAGCATCCATTTCTTTTTCTTTCATTCATTTATTTTTTCATTAATTCATTTAATAATT
The DNA here is from genome assembly GCA_034096865.1 of Theodoxus fluviatilis. Classification (NCBI taxonomy): domain Eukaryota; kingdom Metazoa; phylum Mollusca; class Gastropoda; order Cycloneritida; family Neritidae; genus Theodoxus; species Theodoxus fluviatilis. The sequence goes on along the minus strand of JAWQFJ010003569.1, from coordinate 32,315 downwards.
TTCCATTCTCTTATTTATTCGTTCATTCATTCTCTAGTGCATTCACTCCCTCATTCATTAATTCATTTTCCAGACATTCATTCATTCATTCATTCTCTAGTTCGTTCATTTTTCTCATTCGTCCAATCACTGTCTCATTAATTCCCGACCTCTTTAATTAATTCATTCATTAGCCCGTTCATTCATTCATTCCTTAAACCACCCACCTGATCTTTATTCATTCATTAGTTCTCCCATATATTCACCATCAGCTGACCTGTAAGCGGCTAGAAGCTGGGCCTGACAGGCGGGGTCCCGAAAGAGGTGGCGGTGTATCTCTACATGGGCAGCCAGGTCCTCCACAGGGACGTGCACCAGACGCACGTGTTGCAGCACCTGGGCCGCCAAGGACATACGTGTCTGCCTGTCGTACTCCAGCCACCGCACTGCGGCGTAGAAGACCTGCATATGGAAAGGATGTCGACTGTAGCAGCGTCAACGGTCAAGTTATGTTCTCAAAACTGAAGTGGTTCATCCTCCACTAGTAATCTACTTCTTTTTTTTGTCTTGAGTAATGTGTATTTTCGTCTATCTGTATTCTTGTGTTAGAGTCAGTTTGCCTCTCTCTCTCTCTCTCTCTCTCTCTCTCTCTCTCTCTCTCTCTCTCTCTCTCTCTCTCTCATACACACACACACAACACACACATACACACACACATACACACACATACACACACATACACACACACACCGGTGAGGAGTGTGACGACGAATAACTCCAACTCAGCAGCAAAGGGACGAGCTGTGGGCAGAAATAGATCAAACCATTGTCAAGCAGCATATTTCTCAAAGGCGTTGCTGTTGAAAATACTGAGTTTGCATATGTCACGAATTCCGTCGTTTATCATTAAACTGCACGGGATTTACATCCTGCTACTTCAACGTGTCAGACACCGTCAGCGCCCGTGACCTTTTTACCTGCCTGGTGGGCAAGCGAACTTGGCTACGGAGAACGCTGCAAGCAATCCCTGACAGACATCAGCAGCTCATTTTCATAGCAGCACGGCACCATCACTTTTACCGCGATACCCCCATCTGGTGTCGAGGAAGAGCTTACGATTGCAGACTGCCAGGAGGTTCTTGTGCGGATGATGACCAGAGTGGCTGACAGAGTGGTTGACTGCTAGCGCAACATTGCGGGACTGCAAGAGGAGATTGGCATCGATGCTGTTCCCCGATCTGACAAGGACAAAAATGCGGAACCTAAAACGTCACAAAAGTCGTTGTCCATTCTTTCAGCAGCTCATGGTTCCCTAGACACGACTGATCCCAGCAAGGACACCATCACTTCACCAGCTGATGACGCCACGATCGGCCCAGTTCCTGACAGCAGAAGACGACATCGAGATGTCATGCAAGAGATGACGGCGCCGACGAACCATGTGAGCCGAGCGTGCATGCAGCTTCAAAACAACAGACTGCACGAACTCTTCGAACTGCCCGAAAGTTGATTGACAGTGTTGCTGTTCATGCAGAACGGAGTTTCCATGGCTGGATTTCAGTTCTGATGCTATGTGCGTTCTTGTTCGTGTATCGCGTTTAAACAGTAAGTTTTATTGTAATGTGTATCGGCTGAAATAAAGATTAATCAATCAATCAAATTCTCTCTGCTTGTGTATTGTATGAGAGAGAGGGAGAGGAGAGAGAGAGAGAGAGAGAGAGAGAGAGAGAGAGAGAGAGAGAGAGAGAGAGAGAGAGAGAGAGAGAGAGAGAGAGAGAGAGAGAGAGAGAGAGAGAGAGAGAGAGAGAGAGAGAGACTGCGCACTAGCGCACCTTCGCATCACACATAAAGGATCCATTGTCAAATAAATACTCGTATGAAACATTTTTATTTGGCTCGACACACTTTGTTTTTTCAAATTACTTCCTAGCTTTCAAATAATCGGTACGGAACATCTTTTCAAACCAACATTCATTTAATTGAATTTCCGGAGAAGAATTTTGACATTCTTGAGCTATGCAGTTGATACGTCAATTCTGGCATGAAAGGTGACACACAATACCAGCAACGTGCAGACGAAATTTTATTTATAGGTCTTTGTCGCGCTGTTGCAGCGTCGACAGCATGCGTGCCCAGTAAACCGATTTGCACATGCTCGTTGGGGACAGATTAAAGCCATGATGCTATCAGAATATTTCAACTCGACTAGCTATTATGTTCTCGTGTGCACTCATACAGACTGTGCAAATATACCGGAAGATATGTGCAAACAGCCACTATTATGAAAACCATTTAAAAATATGTCCTGATGGCCTCATGAAAACACAAAACCACTCTTCATATATTTTTCCGTAACTCCGTCCCGACTATTAACGAAGACCTCAAATATTCTTTGTCACGAAAACGCCCCCACTATATTCCACGGTGTTTATGGTGAGTAAAGTTCGGAAGGATAGCATTACCTCAGACAATAACTGTTAGGATGAAAACCTAGACCTCAAGTCATATATGCACTGACAACAGCAGCATTTACGTAATCGTCGGCGGAAAAAAATTGACATGTATTTTAGAAGGCTGTACAGCCACAATAACAGTTTTCAAACGGACTGAGTTAGGTCATTGCTGTCAAACAGCCAAAGGGATACTTAATGCCGAGAACATGTGGTAACAAGTTTTCAGAACACTTGTTTTGTTGATAAATTTAGGTTTAAAAAGATGTAATGGTCAAATGTACACCTTGCAGATTGGCTAACACAACACAACACACACACATGCACACACCCACACACATCTACACACACCCACATCCACCCACCCACACCCACACACACACCCACACACACACACACACACACACGCGCACACACACACACACACACACACATACACACACACACACACACACACGCACACACACACACACACACGCACACACACACACACACACACACACACACGCGCACACACACACACACACACACACACACACACACACACACACACACACACACACACACACACACACACACACACACACACACACACACACACACACACACACACACACACACACACACGCACACACAGACACACACACACACAGACACACACGCATCTCAGGGAGAGAGGGGTGGCGGGATGACGGCAAAGCCAGCAAAATATCCTGTTGCAGATTGAAGATTGCAGTCGAGAGGTTTGAAGGTCAACGGGCTTTTCCCCTCGATGACCATTCGCAGCATTTTGCAAAGGACGCCAGGCATATTGTCCTGGAATGAGGTCGTCTGGTCACGAAGCGTCTAAAGAGCTGATTGTGTGCATGGATCAATACCCGTCACTTCCACCTCATCCTCCAATGACTGAAACGTGCCATTTTCTCACGATGAGACTGGTAGTCTTGTTTTGCATGAACAAATGATCCCCGTCAGATGAAAACCATCCCCAGATTGATGCAGTGTGCACTACAGGCGCGTAACTAGTGCCAGCCTAAGTGGATGACCCACGTTCTCGCAGCACAGGGACATTAAACCCGTCAAAACAATCTCTTGCGCAATGAAAAAAAGAATACAGCATCCGGTTTGTAAAACTATGTCTCACATACGATGAAAATACGACACAAATGGAAGAAATATCAGAGGCTGATTTTTTTGTTGATGCACCCATACGATTTTGTTTCTGACTGATTGACGAAGAAGATGAGCAGAATCCCCGAGAAAGCTGCAAATCACAAGCGCTAGGGAAGGAGTACTGAGAGTTCGATGCCGAAAACACAGTTCCTCATTTACAGCGGGTATGGTGTACTTGTGCTATCGACGCGTGCTGGCCTCAGATGAGTTGTAAAGCTCATGTTTGTGACCCCTCGGCAAAAAATAAGACACTCGACATGTTGCGTAGATTTTGAGTTGTTTGTATGAACTCATAGTGGATATATTTAAAATGTTGATTTTGTGCAACATTTTTATAACGTGATGAAAATGAATGAGATATTCTTAACTAAACATTGTAGTGACCAATAGCGTCACTTTGGATGGGGAAAAAACGCCCGTAAAGAATGGAACACTATTCTACATCTTTTGCTAGGCGAGTGTTGAAGTCGTGCGATTAAGCATTAATAGATGTTCATTTATGCAAAAAGGAACCGAAAGAATAAAAGAATGGACAGTGAGCAGCTAAGCCTGGCATACAAGAATGGGCAGAGAGCTCAAATTCTCCAAATAGATTTAGCTTCCCTCTACTTATGTACTGCGCCGGTACATCAAATCAAGCTGAGGTACTGAGTATCTCACTTAGTTGCGAGCGGTCACAATTACTTGCATAATCAGGCAGACATTTGCACATGGATACAGAAGCTAGCTCTCACATCACGTGTAACCTCAACATTTATCAACCGATTTGCACGCCTTCAGGAAAGAACAAGGAACTATACTTCCTCTGGCATTGCTATGAAGAGAACCAAAGATTAAGACCAGCTGTGGCGTGCAAATCGATGTATAATATTTCTTTACCGCAGCTGCATCGTTATTTTCACACGAATAAGACTTGTTCGATGAGCATAATTTGCGCATTTGTATAAATTACTCGAACAGATATTTCACAGACAAATTTCGAACTGTTAAGTTTTTTTGTAAGATTTACAAACAAAATATGAATATGTAGATTTCAGACATGACGTAAATGGTGTCAATTCAGGTAACAAAGCATTAGTTTTAGTTATAATTTTCCTTTCTCAAGGTGCATGAGAGTTTTAATCAGGCACGCATTTGCTGAATGAGGTCGGGTTTCCGTCCATTACGTACTCTTGAACAGACGAGCTTTCTTCACCAGTTCTTTGTTGTAGAGGATCTCGCGCCTGTCTCTCTTGAATACAGCCTCACAGTACCTGGCAGGATCTATCGCCGCCATTAACCTCACTCAACGTCAGAGGTCTCCGCGAATACCAGTCTTCTCATTCATTTGAATCAGAACACTACACCCTCTCGGTCTTACTTCATCTCTACTTCTTTTTCACCCTTTTCTCTTCTTTTCCTTCTTATGGTTCCCTACTCTTTCCCTCACCATTTCACTCCCCTCAAAATTAGAATATGCACACACAAACGTGTGCGCTCACAGAGACATGGGTATTTTGTGAAGGTTCCAGAATGAACCCAAACATTGTAGTGCAATCAGATTGTTCATATCCGCCTCTCCGCTGAATGCCGTAGCCGCGTCACGTGGTTGAGTAATGCTAAATTTGTCATGGCTGTGTCATGTGACGTCAGTCGCAAAAGCCGTTGGAGAGTTGAGTATGTTCATCCCTGTTCTGGAAGTTTCTGGTATTTGTGAAAATGTATAAACAGTGCGACAAAGCGACAGAGAAGAACACGAGAGAGCAGATACGACAGAGTTAAGGTGAGAGCTTAACTAGAGGATAAACGAGTCCTCCTTTGTAAAGTGTGAGTGAGTCCTCTGCGGAATTGCACGTAGAGTGAAGCTGTTACGATGATACTGATTACTGTTTATTGATTGTCACCGCTGTGTATCGACCAGTGCATGAATAAAGTTTATCGAAACGACCACCAGCGTTTTTCAACTTCGACTTCCCGGCGCAAGCTAGGAAAACCCCCGTACATCAGGACACTGTGAAGAGATAGAGTGCAACATTGGTTCCCAGGCGGGGAACGGTTAAAGCAGTGACAGTTCACAATGGACAAGGACGGCGAGAAACGCGTGACTCGAGCCGCCGCACGTGTTGAGGCGACAGAGCAACCAACGGAAGACATCGCAATTATGTTGAAACTCCTGCTCGACCAACAGAGACAGCAGAGAGAAGCCCAGGAGGAGAAAAAACGACACTGAGAACAGAAGGAGGCAGAGGAGAAGGCATACCACGAACAAGAAGCCGAACGTCGCCAGCAAGAGGCTACATACCGCAAACAGAAGGAGCTCGAACAAAAAGAAAAGAGGCACAGAAAGAACAAGAAGCCGAACGTCAGGAAGAGTTGCTGCAGACCATCAAAGCTGGGGTAGAGGGACTGCAGAAGGAAATCGAGGCAGTAAACTTTTGCCTAGGAGAGGAGGTAGATCGCATCGATGCTAACCTCCAGCAAGAAGCAGCACGCCTCGACTCCCTCGAAGGGGAAGTAACCGGGCTTGACACCGTCATCTGCAGACAGGAGAAAAGCTGGAAGAGAAAGAAGAAACAAACGCAAGCCTCTCCTATCCAGCCAGACTTTACACCCAAGATAACCACCTGGCCCCCAAGCAACTCCAAGCTGAGGTGTCACCGTTCGTTTCAAACCAGGAAGAGGTATACCCCCCAGCCGGTCGTCCAGTGCAGTGGCCACAAACGTACGACGGGAAGGCATCGTGGGATGCATACCACATCCAGTTTGAGGTGACCGTGCAGATCAACGGTTCGTGTGAAAGGGAAAAAGCGAGATTTCTCATCTCCAGCCTGACGAGACAAGCGCTGACAGTCCTGGAAACCATTCCGCCCGAAGGCAAGAACGACTACACTGCCCTCGTTCAGGTTCCAAGATACCCAGAATGCAGACCAGGCTAAGGCAGTGCTCTACACAAGAAAGCGCAAGAAGGGAGAATCACTCATTGAGTTGGCGGATAACATCGAGAGGCTGGTGTGGCGAGCTCACCCTGCCTATAACAGAGAGGCAATCGACGATTGGGCTCAAAAGAAGTTTCTAGATGCCCTCGTCGATCACATCAGGTGCAGGTGTTGGCTCCCACACCTTGGCGGAGGCAGTCAACACCGCTCTCTGTGTCGAGGCTATCGTTCAGCGTGAAGAAGCGACCCCGCGAACTTCCAACCCTCACAGGATCAAAGCAAGTGGCAGCCAGGAGAAGCCGCAGGGTGACGGCGATACTCTCTCTCTCTCTCTCTGACTCAGTTTCGTCAGTTAATGGTGGAGTTGCTGGAGAAGCTGCGAAATCATTCCTCTCGTCAGGATGCCCAACAAGGGCAGATCAGATGTTACAATTGTGACAAGACAGGCCACATCGCTCGCCGCTGTCCACAGGAAAAGAAAAAGACCACCACAGCCCAGGAAAACTAGGATGCCCCGGGCTTAGGGGGCAAAGTCCGGCGTTCCCTGCCTCCACCGCCCCACATCTCATCAGTCATCGGATCAAGAGTGTCCGCGTAGACCAAGGAGGACCGTCGATTGAGGTTACATCGACGGCAACCGTCATCAGGCGCTGATCGACTCAGTAGCGACCATTTCTGTGTTGAAGAGGATAGAGGAATCGGCGATGGTGCTCACTGCCGTCATGAACAGACCGATCCCTGTGCACGGCGTCGTGACAGTGAAGGTGAAGGCCGGTGAGCTTGTTATTTCTCACCGCT
>JAWQFJ010003569.1:17500-20000 GCA_034096865.1 Theodoxus fluviatilis | reverse complement strand
ACCACCACTATCACCACCAACAACACCATCACACCACCACCACCACCGCCTCCACCACCACCACCACCACCACCACCACCATCACCCCATCATCATCACTACCACCATCACCACCATAACCACCTTCACCACCACTATCACCACCACCACCGTCACCACCACCACCACCAACAACAGCAACAGTGAATAAAGGAACACCCAAATAAATGATCAGAAAAAAGATCAAGTAAGCAAACTGAGCCAGTGATTAACTCGTGGTCACAACTGGACATCGATGTCTGTCTCGCACATGTGCACTGAGCTTTTGTGCTTAACTATCCAGTAATGAGACACTGCCCCATGTTGTACTTGGTCAAATACAAATGAATATGTCCACCTTCGGTTTGCATGGAAAACGCTAATTTGTGGATTATCTGAAGAAAAAACTCTAATTGAATAATAGAACTTATTCCTGTGACCATTACGTAGAATATATCAATAATTATTTTAAATTGCTACATGATTAAAATCGATATGTTGGGTTAAAGTTTTAGTCAAAGTTTGGGCCACTGAGATTCATGATTATACATGGCTAATCATGTAGTTGAGTGGTTAGGGCAGTCAACTTTCTGACTTCTTCAAGCAAGAGTCCGCAGAAACACATAATCAGAGTAAAGGTATCCAGACACAAGACTCAAATATCAAGCCTCGACCTTACATTTTTTTATGTCGCGTTTGCAGCCTGGATTTGATGTCACGTGACCGAATTTTGCGTCTCGACACTGAGTGTGTGGCATTTCCGCACAGTAGTGTCAGCTAGTTAAGCACCGCCTTGACTGACGTGCGAGCAAACTAGTGTCTTCAGGCATCAGGCCCTACCTGAGAAGACAGTCCCTCACGTAACAGGCGCCGAACTCCTCGGCGATGTGCATCCTTTCCAAGATGGAGGCAAAGTCTGGGGACATCAGTCTCTGACAGCAGCGGTCGGTGAGTGTAGTGATGTCGAGCTGCCTGGCCAGAGACAGCACGGGGCCTACGTTTTCCGGGGTCAGACACACCTGGGACGTGTAGACGTAGCTCAACACCTCCTGGGCGGCCTCAGCAGTGGTGTCGCTCAGCAGGACGTGAGTCACGTTGCATGGCCGGTCCTAGAGAAGATAGCTTGGAATGGAGATGTAGGGGAGTCAGAGTGGGGAAAGAAGGAAAATGAGAATAGTGGACACTGGATTGTATTTAAAGAATGGAAATGTGGGTGGGTATTGTATTGCTGTTTGGGGTACGACAGGGTGGGGTAGTCGCTTAAGACAGTGCTATTCAGTGTGATGTAGGGAAGTAGAAAGAAATGACACAAAAGTGACGTGAAGCACTTCCACAAGCAGAGTCCTGAACGAGGAGGGTAAAGAGGGTAAAACATCATTAGCAAATGTTCCTGTAATTTCTTGAGAGTTCTATGTTGTATCCTAATAAATGATATGATGTACAATGAAACACTATAGTTTCCTACTCGTTTAATACATTGTTGTGTAAAAGTTACGACAGTATTTTGGTGACAGATTTGCCATAGTACTTTGTGGAATTAACTTGTGTAGTACAAAGAGTTCTTCATATAAAATAATTGAACACAACACACTTGTACAATAACAAGCTACACTTTCATTTGGGAAGAGCAAGACTAGAATAGAAGGGTAGAAAACATCTGACTGACTGCGAATCGGTACGTTAAGACAGTAATGGTATAACAAATAACATTATTACACACACACACATATACACACACACGCATGCACGCACGCATGCACACACACACACACACACACACACACACACACATACACATACACTTTTGCAGTCTCAATCTAGCCTCCTTAAAAAAAACTGATATAAGATGAAATGAAATAAAATAAATAAATAAGATATAATAAAATATAATAAATGAATTTATGCCTCCTTTTTTCCACGTTACCTCAACTACAACTTTTTCTTTATTGGCTTTACAGACTTATTTCTTATCCGTCCACCTGTGTGTCTTTGACCCCACAAAGACTTTTCCTTATCCGTCCACCTGTGTGTTTTTGACCCCACGAAGCCTTTTCCTTATCCGTCCACCTGTGTGTTTGACCCCACGAATACTTTTCAGTCAACAATTTGCCCAATAATTCCCCCCGTTTTTGTCTCTTTAATATAAACAATTTTTTTTTAAGAAAACAATCCAAAGCTCTGTAGGTCTCAGTGGTGGCTGTGTACCTCGCAGTACTGGCTGGTGAAACGTCGACTGTGGGCAGCCAGCGCCAGTTTGTGAGCAGGAAATTCCACGCCATTCACCTGCGGTCAGAAACGCAGGGTCATCTCGGTTTGCAACCTAATGAAACATATCAGGCACGTATCTTCAGCCTTGCTTTGTAGAATGCTCCAAGAATACTTGTTGAGCTGTGTATGCTAAACCTCCGCTACTTTATGCACACGACTAAATGCAAGTACGCACATGTTCAAACATACTAGGGTACTCGCATATTGTGGCGGC
>JAWQFJ010003569.1:0-12500 GCA_034096865.1 Theodoxus fluviatilis | reverse complement strand
ATGACGTCGTCGCAATAAAGAGGCTGTGCTTCCAATATGAATGGAAGAAGAAATTCAGGAATAGCTATTATGAGAAGTGAAAGAAGCATCACATCAGTTCAGGTGGTAATGGTATATCTCTGCCATTGTTGAGTGCTGTTTGTGCTTTGATCGTGCCAGCATCCTGTATCGGTCTTTGATACCAACTGCCATGAATATTTTAAACACCAACTATTCTGGAACTGCCGTGCGATCGTGATCTCTGGCAATGCAACCAATAGACTACTAGATAGTTCCGCTGACATATTGAAACTTGGGCATGCGCAATATGCACTGATCCGCACCGCGTGTAAACCAAGGATCTCTGTGCTCCACATTGTTCGTGTTTATTTAATCGGTTATCTGCAGCACGACGGCTGTCCTGTGCTCCCAGAACTCTTTGACAGAACCCTTTCTAGCGTTCCTTTTGCCTTTTGACTGCTGCTCAAACTTTCGATTGCATGCGTTTCGGTAGCATCACCGTTTTTTTGGAGAAGTTTAATTTGCGCAGTTGAACTGCGATCTAACTTTTTCCTGTATAGTCTGGTCTCAATGAGATGTTTTTGTTTGTATACTTTCTCCATGGCACTGCGTGGTAGCAGCCCATTTATTCAACTGTATAGTCTTAACTGATAATGAAGAAATATTTACTTTAACACAATTTTAATTTAATGTACATATGTATATGCTTACAAATTTGTGTGCGTAAATGAGGACATACTTGGTGAACATTTACGATGTACCTACCTCTCTGTGTGACTGCGTTTGCGTTCGTTCAACGTCTACGACGTGCCAAAACACAACCCAAAACAAACTTTTAACAGGAACTTCCCTTCCCTTCCATCTGTCTGAAACATAAAGACTTCATAGTAATCGTACTACTAGTCAGTGTGAGATGTGCGGTCTGAAATACCTTGACCTATGCAGCTGCGTTTGTGGATTGTGTTTTTGAGCAAGAGGACTGAAGGTATACATACGACCAATTTGTTGCAAGATGAGGGACATTTTGCGTTTGGTAAATCCTGATGTACATTTTATTTCATTTTTTACTGTTTAGGCTGGAGGATTATATCATCACCATGCTGCGTAGTCGAAGTTCTCGCTTTTTCATTTTGCGTTTGGTTAATCGTGAATCTGGTTGTTATTTTCTATAGCCTACTGGATGTTCTGAAGGAAGTAAAATTCCAAAGGTTTGTAAACATAGCTCTCGCTTGGCAGAGGAACTTAAAGAAGCGGTCTTGTACTCTATTGGTTAGGACGGCCGGGTGTTTACTAGGCCACTCGAGGAGTTTATCTATTACTCGGTCGAAACCGTAAGCGAGGTAGCGTCAATTGTTGATGTGGTCCATCTTTGAATTTTGAAGTACATTTAGCATGCACTGAACGGATTACCGAATAGAAGTTCACAGTTGGCTTCGTCGACTGAGGCCAGTGATGTAATAAGAACATTTTTTAAATCAACAATGTCACATTGTTAGTGTATATTCTATCTTCGTAGCACCGTGGGCACGTACTGGTCCGATTCGTGGCGAACTCCGTGACTTTCGCAAATAGTAGCTGTTTCAAGTAGTAATAAGATGATTAATCTTTTCTTTGGTTCGTTAATTGTCTAGGGTAACTTGCATTATCTACTTGCTACCTTCCATTCGCCATTCAGACAACGATGACGTACGTCCACAAATGAGGAATGGGATGCCGAAATCAAACTTCAAAAATAGCTTTAATCAATGATAAACAAATTGGTCATGAGTGAAATTTTCGACACAATATTCAATAAGTCATGGAGATACTGTAACGCATTACTAATTAAAATAAACCTTTCCCCAAAATAAACAATACTGCCAAGCCAGATTGAACCAGTACTTATCTGTGACTTGTGGAGTTTCAGCCAATCCGCTGTTAGCGCGCTCACGCTAGCGCGTGAATGAATCACAACACCGGAGGGGGGAATGGGAGCGAGGGATATCCACTTTCGAATGCACTTCACAACACACGATGAAACATGAGATTGCCTCGCAGGGAAAAAGGAGGCAGTCGTTATCCTCGTTTCTCATAGAGGAGGCTGATGTCTTGACTTGAACTTGATCTCGGGAAAGTGTAGAAGTTCCGGCGTCGATACGTGGATAGACGGCAGGGTAGGCAAGCAGACGACAATCCTCTCTGTAGTCGTGACAGGCGGCAGGGCAGCCGAGGTGGTCTGGACGACGAGGCGAGAGACGACGAGGCGAGGGAGACAGTCAGAACTTTCTCACAGGCGTTTTCCTCAATACAGTGAGGACAGGGCGCAATTCACATAGGAAAGGGAACTTTTCAGAGAAGAGAACTTGAGATACCTTGAACGTTGTCTCTCTCGAGGCGTGAGTGAGGGCGAAACTCCACCCAGCACTCTGACTACACAGAGTCACTTGAAGCAGACAACTGAACATAGTTTTCAGTGGAATAAACTTCAATGGTTTTCACAGCCCGCTTAGCGGGTGACCTCTCAGACAGGGCGCCATACTCACATAGTCTGTCCTGTGAAAATTCTGGAACGGGGCACACTATAATTCCATAACACGGGTTTTTATACAACAGCAAAAGTCTACTTGCTGTCCTCGTCCAATCATATCGTTGGAAGGTGTCTTGATTCACGTTATTGCACCAAACGACCAATCAACTGTTCACACAACCAGTCACCTTCTCATTGATCAATAATCGAGCTGTCTCATTAGTCTGTCCTCTAAAAAGTCCACTGCAGATTGGTCAATGGCTGAATGCGAACCGAGATGAGTTCAATCTCATCCCAAACGTTCTACTAAGTTCGTTTCTCCATTAGAAGGAAAACAAGGTTCACTGTTCGATTTTCCTTCCAAAACTCCACTCACCACACAAATCTCGTTATTAGCACTGGCTTGGCAGAAATATCAACCTACATAACAGCTTGGCAGGCATTTCCCAACCCACTGCATAATACACAACAACCAACATGAAAAAGGGAAATATGCGTTTCGTAACAGTAGCCTTTATAGACAACTCTCTTCGTGGTTACACAACGCGAGACAAGTTTTGGAAATAAGCTCACCGACGGATAGAAGACTGTCACAGTTGTTCCCAGACAGCAACAGCATGAGGTATGGTTGTTAATGTCTACGTTAATGCGGCAACTGTTGTTGCTCGCGACTCCGTTCATAGCTTCCGTTTACCGGATGGGATTTCGATCGACTTCACGGAGCTTAGTGCACTAGGGTCTGCTCTTGATATTGTCAACAACAAGAAGTCACGAAGAACTCTTGTGATCTCCGATTCCCTGTCATCCTTACAGGCTGTGCGGGGTAGGGAGATCTCTCATCCTTACTTGTTTGGTATTTTCTAGCATCTTGGTCAGCACTGGAATGGGGTTGCTGAGGTCGCGTTCTGTTTGGTTCCTAGCCATATAGGTATTCCGGGGAACGAGAGAGCGGTTCAAGCTGCCAAGGCTGCTCTCTCCCTTCCAACATCCCCAGGCAGGATCCCGGCGGGTGACCAGGTAACCCCGCATCAATAAATATAGCATACTTTAAATTTCTGTCAGACCGACTGGGACGACAGTACTTAATAAACTTCACGAAGTTACTTGTCACTCACCAGAAGAGAAGAGGTTGTGCTCTGCTGTTTCCGAATCAGCCATCCCGTCCTGATCCATTTTTATTTCTTGGGGTCGGAGCCCCCTCCGGAGTGCCGTGCCTGCCAGTGCAGGTTCACCATGGGGCACATTCGGGTGGAGTGTCCCCGACGTGAATTTACGGAGTAGGTTAAACAGATTTTCGTGAACTTTCAGTCTCCATTGCTGTGATAAGATTTTTTGACTCACATGCGAAGCAAAAGTGAGTCTATGTACTCAGCCATGTCGTCCGTCCGTCCGTCCGTCCGTCCCGGCGTAAAAAACTTAAACGTTGGATTTTTCTCGAAGACTATTAAGTCTATCAACACCAAATATGGCATGATGGTGTATGATGACAAGGCCTCAAAAAACATACATGGTGACTTGACCTTGCTTCAAGGTCAAGGTCACAGGAGCCATAAATGTGGTCTCAAAAACAGTCATTTTTCACATTTTCCCAATTTTCTCCCACGTTATTGAGAATGGCGACCTTAGCTACAAGTGGTATATAGGTCAAAGCAAGCCCTATATTTTGATACCAGTTTGGTTTACCTTGCTTCAAGGTCAAGGTCACAGGAGCTCTTCAAAGTTGGATTGTATACATATTTTGAAGTGACCTTGACCCTGAACTATGGAAGATAACTGTTTCAAACTGAATAATTATGTGGGGCACATGTTATACTTTCATCATGAGACACATTTGTTCACATATCATCAAGGTCAAGGCCACTTTGACCCTTATGAAATGTGACCAAAACGGGGTAGTGAACCACAAATGGGGTAGAAAGTGCCAATAAGCACCATTGTGCTTCCTATGTCTTGAATTAACAGCTTTGTGTTGCATGACCTTGGATGACCTTGACCCAAGGTCACATGTATTTTGGTTGGAAAAATGTGTAAAGCATTTCTTAGTGTATGATGTCATTGGTAGGTTTAGTTGTTTGACCTTGACCTTGAAGGTCACCTAAAGGTCAAGGTCATATAAAGGTCAAGGTCAAGCATGTGAGTCTTATGGGCTTTGCCCTTCTTGTTTATATTTTATTATCATCTTTGAATTGCACTAGGTCTTAAACTTTTTAATATATCTTCTAAGTCAAAATTTGTATTAAATAGAATAACTATTTTTAACGTTGTGAGTTCCATCCATTCATAGATCCATCTATTCATTCATCCATTCATTCATCCACACACCCATCCATCCATCAACGTTTTGGCTTTCCTATGGCCAGATGCTGTTGTGGTACATAAACCAATTTTTTTCCATTTGCGTTACGGTACGATAAAAGTCAAATCTACGCAGTCCTCAAATAATTTCGCAAGTATTCCCAAGCATAGTTATTTGGTCATGGATACGTGTAAACTCAGTCTTCCTTAAAGGATTAATATTTTTAGCAATCTGTGTGAATGCCCACCGGTTTCGGATATGTATTTTGGGAAGTAAACTAACATTTCAAGCAGGAGGACACTGCACATCGGGCACAAGTATTTAAACTGCCCTAGAGATACAAGAAACGCTACTGACGACACCTGAAAAGGCCGAAAAAACTAAAGTGTCTCGTTAACAGAATAATGCAGCTGTCGAACATAATTATGAGTCCAAGGCCTTCAATTATCAGCCGGAATAAAAGTTGGGATAATACTCGAGAGGAAGACACCATCTAGACGAAGGAAGGGAGATGGAAGGAAGGGAGGAAGGAAGGAAGGAAGAAAAGGACGAGGACCAGGCAACTAGCTCTGAAACCTGCTCTAGGCTGAATAAGCCAATTAGGAGGACGTTCTCTCCTGTCCCTGCCGATAGCCGTCCGTGCCGGCGCTCAGGCGGGTAATTCCATCAGCACCAGGACGCCGGAACAACAAGTGCCAGTCTGCCCAGACAAACCAACGCTGATTAGGCCAGAAGTTCATTTCCAGACAGCCTGGGACAGGGACCTTCGCAGTGTGTCCTAGGTATAGGGTTCACCATCGACCCATAGCTCTGACCATCTGGCAGGCGTCAGACACTGGTCCAGTCACGGTCAGTCACTCATGGTTGCCATTCAATCCGTCACCATCTGAATCTCAGGCGTCTGGAGTCACGTCCCATCACTCACAACCCAACCTCATCCCCCCCGCCCCTCCCCCCCCCCTCCTCCGCCTCCTCTTTCTTTCCGCTTCCCTTCTTCCACCCTCCACCCTAACCCCTGCCGCTCCCACAAGCCTACTCCCCATTGCGGAAATGCCGGTGTTTCACTTTCAGATATTGCACTTGCCAAGATGCGGTTTTCGTCAAATGACTTTACAAAGTTGCTCTGAGACGGGATTTTCAACTCTTCGCCCTGAAATACACACACATTAATTTGTTAGGATGGTGTCCATAGTTATTAGTCTTCTTTTCCTGCCAATCAATACATTATCAATTGTCGACAGGCTAATTACTGCAAGTGGGTTGAGAGAAAGAATATATAAACCCATCGTGTCTCCGTATGCAATTCGAAATAAGCGATGGAAAGGTTTCCATACACGGGCCACACTAGTGGACTCGTCCGAGGAGAGGGGTGTGAGAAAGAATACAACTTCTGATTAGCTGCGTTTTTACGATTTTTTTTTAATCGAATCGTCAACTTATTTCGTCATTTTATGAATGAATCACTGCAAATTCACTAAAAATTAACCAACGAAAATCGCTTGCCAGCCAGATGATGTTTGCAAGATTGTATGGCCAGCCAGCTTGGCCGTCTTTCTCACACCCCTCTACTCGGACGAGTCCATTAGTGTGGTCCACTTACGGAAGCCTTTCCTAAGCGATTGACTAAGGAAATCGTAATTTGACTAGCTCTAACTCTAACCTTCTCTTTTGGTTTTCGGTGATTAATTGCCTGACATAGTCTATTAAAGCTAATAGGCCGAAAAACTCCATCCATCCATCCATCCATCCTTTCGTCCATTCGTCCGTCCATCCATCCATGCATCCATCAATCCATGCATGCATCCATTCATCCATCCATCCATCAATCCATCCATCCACCTGCCCATTCATCCATCCATCCGTCCATCTATACTGCAAGCGTAGTGGATTTTGCAGTAAGCGCTCACCACTCTCACAAGAGGTCGTAGCTTTTATTGGTTGTTCCTCATTCCAAAAACGGTGCAGTCACTTAAACGTTTCCTCTTTTCCATAGCAAAAAGTTGAGGATATTTTTGCCTCTCTGAATATGAAAAAGCATTGTGTATATTCCTGTCCCATCCCAACCCTTACAGAGAATGAATGGACAATTCTGCTTTGGGCTTGATGTGCCGGGGCAATGGGAGACAACCTGTGTGCTTGGGCATGAAATCCGTATTAGGAAGCATGTTCGTCTTCTTATTCTGTTGTCGTCGTCGTGGTCACAAACATACTAAAACAAGAAGAAGTAAAAATAACACCGCCACCACCTTCGCCATGATCTTGATCGCTCATCGCTGCATTCTCAGCGTCGACATTATCCTCATCATCTTCCTCTTCTTCTTCTTCCTCTTCTTCTTCGTCGTCGTCGTCGTCGTCGACGTCTTTTGCTTCTTCGTCTTCTTCCTTGCATTTGCGATGTCAATTAGCCTTCACTTACACGGTGGTAGTGAAAAGTGCCCTGCACATTTTTCTGGGTGTGCCTGCCTTGCTGTCGCACCGCCGTCTGGACTTCAAATTATCGCGTCATTTGCGAGTCAGTGGTCTCTGTGATGTGCAGCCGGGTCGAGTAACAATCGCTTTCCTTCGTTGTATTGCTTTCCTGCACGTCTCGCCTAATGAGGACGTCCTCCTCAGTTCCTCTCCAAACCGCCATGAACTCACTTCCTCTCGCCTGCGTAGAGAGAAGAATGGGAGTTAGCTGTCCCCCGAACTCGGTGGCCATGATCATTTGCTGGAGCGTTTCCTGAAAAATGTGACCCAAACGAGCGAGTTCAGATTGACGTTGCACCGGCTGGCAGAGATTTGCAGAGATTGTTGCCGGAGCAACAAGCGACAAATGACCCTGCCAGTGGTCTTGATTTTGTGGACCCTCTTTCAGTGACTTCGAAGTGATATCTCTATAGTTTTGGTGGGTTTTTCTTCAGGAAGTTCATAATCGTACATCAAGCTGTGAACAAATTATTGCCACGACTTATTGATGTTTAAATCTTGAACAGCAATATACAAGGTAGACGCGAGGCATTTGTTTTCACATACGAAGTCCTTTTGCAGGTTGGGGGGTTAGAATCGACCCATCGCATCTCCCTACGAGTTTCCTAAGAGGCGAATAACATTGTGACTTGATTTGCGCTTACCCTGAACCATTCTTGTGGGGTTTGTTTTGAGCTATATGACCTTACATATCCAACAAAGGCTGATATGCCGTGAATCTCCATCCACAATTCCATCCACCCTAAGAGGTGAATAACTAGGGAAATCGTGACGACTTACTCTGGGGACAAATTCAAACCAAACAAGTACCAATGAAGTGAAATAATATGCCAACTGCTTGAGGCAATGCAGCGCAGAATTCGTTCGATTCCATTTTAAGCTGTTTAAGCTCTCTCTCTCTCTCTCTCTCTCTCTCTCTCTCTCTCTCTCTCTCTCTCTCTCTCTCTCTCTCTCTCTCTCTCGCTCTCTCGCTCTCTCTCTCTCTGAAATTCACCAAAATGGTGAATGCTATGTAGTCAAATGTTCAGTCTTGCGTTCGTTGGAAATATCATATTAGTGATTCTTTTCTTGTCAGGTCGGTGTGAAACAGGGTGCAAAAGAGAGCACGTCCATTTTTCTCCTATACATCAACACCGTGGCAGATTACATTCTACCCCCTGGGAAGCATGGTGTACAAATGGTACCGGACGCATATGAGATCTTCGCTTTACTAATTGCATACGATATAGTCTTGCTATTGTCCACACCCAGTGAACTACAAAATCAGTTGAACTCCCTGACGACAATTTCAGAATATCTTGGTCTTAAAGTCAATAGAGAAAAAAAAACTAAGGTCATGCTATTTAGAAAAGGTGGACACTTAGCCGAGAGCGAAAGATGGTATCTAAGCCATACACGATTGGACGTGGTGAACATACACTTATTCAGGCTATACCTTTTCTACCCGACTCTCCACAGCTGCTACAGTAGAAGAAGTTGCCATTAAAGGCAAACAAAGGGCTGTCCAGTTAAAGAAAACTATGTGGGCCCTCTGCAACAAAAACACAGATGTATTCTTCAGCCATTCTGATGCACGAGTGCAGCCCTGAGTATTATATGGTGCAGAAATCTGGGGCCTGGAGAATCGTGACAAAGTCGAAAAAGTACATCTCTTTGCATGTAAAACGTTCATGAGTTTAGACTTTAAAACACCTAACCACTTTGTGTACGGAGAACTTGGTAGGTACTCTCTGGCTATCAATTGCACTATCTGAGCGGTAAAATACTGGATGAGACTGTCTAGAATGTTACCACATATTATACCTAGACAAGGTTATGTAATGCTACAAAAATCACATGTCCATGATGGTAAAAATTGGTCTAGTATTGTAAAAAACACCTTATGTAAGTTAGGGTTCACCTACGTGTGGCTGAATGGAGGGGTTGGGAATGAGACAAGATTTCTCAAACAACTCAAACAAAGACTACAAGACTGCTTTCTACAATCTTGGGATGAACGAAATCGTAATAGTCAAAGAATGCTCACTATATTCTGCCTTCAAAAACGTGTTGGGTCAAGAAAAATACTTTACCTTTCTAACCATTAAGAAATTTAGAGACGCATTCATCAGATTCAGACTTGGAACGAACTCCTTAAGAATTAACCAACGCTATAATCACGGTGAAGCAAACGAGCTAACCTGCCCATTCTGTAACGTGTTGGAAGATGAAAATCATTTTCTCTTATACTGCAATGCTTACAGTGAATTAAGAGATAAATATATAAAAGAATACGTGAGTGTGAATAAAATGAGAGACTGAGATTGTGGGAGATGTTTATTTATCCCAGCTGCTGTCTCCATCACCACCAGAGGCAGAGTGAACATTAGTCTGTGCTCTGACAGGTTGCTATCGCTGCTGTCCGGTCCTGTAATCGCTCTGTGCTCTGACGAGATGTTATCGCTGCTGCCTCTGTCCAGCGCTGCCCTGTGTCAGCAAGCTCCCACAGTCCTAGAATTCTCTCTTCCAGCCTTTGTCTGAAAGCCCCTCCCGCTTTGTTTCTGTCCTAATAAATAGAGGCTGCGATGCCTGCTTAGAAGAAGTGCCCCATTCCATCTGGGTGAGCGCACAGACCCCATTCCATCTGGGTTACTGAGCGCTTGTATCAGCTGCGAATAAAGATTGGAAAATCGTCCTCGCCCCTGCGTCTCACTTGACATACGACGTACCACTGTCTTGAACAGTGGGGAAACCAGGCCGCAAGAAAGATCCGCAACAATTGGTGTCAGAAGTGGGATCTATGTCGTATGTCCTACAATCTAAGGAGCAGGAAAATGGCTGAGGAAACGACGATAGCTGACATCATCACCATGCTGAGGCAAATGCAGCAGGAGGAAGAGAACGACAGGAAGAGGCAAGAGGAGAAAGAAGAACGCCTGCGCCAAGAGAAAGAAGAAGAAAGAAGACGGCAGGAGGAGAAAGAAGAACGCCTGCGCCAGGAGAGAGAAGAAGAAAGAAAACGGCAAGAGGATAGAGAGGACCGTCTGCTTCAGCTCTGGCAGCAAACGAACCGCCAACTCCAGAGTCTAGTAGGAGAGAAAGTGACCCACCAGATAGCAGAAGTCGAGGAGCGTGTCACTAGTCCGGAGCAGGAGCACCAGCGGCTGCGAAAAGAACTGCCAATAGAAGAAGACTGTGGAGCCATGGAGGATATTGCCAGTGAAGAGTGCCAGAGGAGCAGCTGTAGGCCTGTGCGACCATGTGGGTATGCCCCTGGAGAGGGTAACTGGCAACACCGCAAGAGAGTCGGAGTTGTCGTCGCGGACAGGACATCTGGACGTAGTGGCACAGAAGATGGCATTATCAGCGCTCAGGAGCGGTCTGGTGTAGAAGTCAACAAGAGACGCAACTCCCCCAGCGGTCTACGTCCTCGAAAACGTGAGTCTGCAAGGAGATCGGACAACCTTGGACTGTCATCGCCTCTGCCTTACTCCGCTGAGGTGCGGAGGATTCGCCGCTACAGGACCCGGCAGAGGGACGCGAGAGGGCGGCCGGTACCTGCTTCGCCGGTGGAGGACGACGACCCGACTGCGTGGGCTTCCTCCAGGGCGAAGTTGGCGCCATGGGATTCGTCGGCAACAGGAACGAGGAGAGATCGAGACTTGATGCTACAAGAACGTTTCCATAGCAATTGTGTCACCTTCGTATGGACTGATGGCATTACCTAAATGCTATTGCACAGGAGATATTGCGGAGTCAGGAGACTGAATGATATGCTGCCAGGGAGGTAAGGAATGGAGCAGTTTGATTTTTATTTAGTAATAGATCTTGATGTAGTATGTGTTCTCGGTGTCATTAATTTTTAATTTAGTAGTAGGTCTTGATGCTGTATTGAGTATGTGTTCGCGGTGCCATTATATTGCATTTATGAGTTCAGGAGAGATAGATCTGGATTTTACCTATTGTGAGGTCTATAGCGTAGATGCTGCGGAAGGATGTCTGGATTTGACCCGTTTTAGAAGTCTCCAGTACTGTGTGTACTGAAGAGGGACGTCTGGAGAGGCCCAGAGGAGGCCGGTAGCACAGGTGTGCTGAGGGTAGACGTCCAGGTGAGACTTAGTGTGGGTCAACAGCCATGGTGTGCTGTGTAGAGGTGTCCAGATCCTACCCATCCGGGGTAGGCAGCACTAGTACGCTGATAGGAAATGTCCAGAGTCCACTCATTAGGAGATTTTGGTACCGGTTCACTGTGTAGATTCAGTTTTATGTATTTATAATTATAGCTTTGTTAGTTGATGGCGTCATCAATGGTGTGTTGTGTTATTCTGGCATAGAATAACTAATACGTGTCATGTAAAAGATTTGAGTAAGGTTGTGCATCACTTTTTGTATCAAGAATTCGTGCTCCTTCCTCCCTGTGCCTTATCGAGTGATATGCCGCTAGTGTGTTCTCCTGATTTTCCATGTGAGTCACCTGACACGTGTGTATAGGGCTCTGAGATCCACAGCGTTTAGCGACTGAACGTTCGCTGACCCTGTTGGGTGCCCTCAGCTAGATATTTGATGGACATTGGTGGTCGTGTTAAACGTTAAATCGTTCCATATTGATTGTCCATAGTTTTGAATCGAAAAATTGTTATTGTACTCGTTTTGGTCTGGCCCTGTTGTTGGTTTTGTTAGAACAGGATTTTAGAGATTCTAGTAATTGTGGTATTTGTTTTGGTAACTATTCAGGGACCGAATAGTTTTAAGGAGGGAGTAGTGTTGTGAATATTTCTGTGGTTCCTTAGATTTGTTTAGTCAGTTCTAAAGTGCATGCCTCTCCCAGCCGTGGGATTGTGGGATATGTTTAGTTTTCACAGCTGCTGTCCCCATCACCACCAGAGGCAGAGTAAACATTAGTCTGTGCTCTGACAGGTTGCTATCGCTGCTGTCCGGTCCGTAATCGCTCTGTGCTCTGACGAGATGTTATCGCTGCTGCCTCTGTCCAGCGCTGCCCTGTGTCAGCAAGCTCCCACAGTTCTAGAATTCTCTCTTCCAGCCTTTGTCTGAAAGCCCCTCCCGCTTTGTTTCTGTCCTGATAAATAGAGGCTGCGATGCCTGCTTAGAAGAAGTGCCCCATTTCCATCTGGGTGAGCGCACAGTCCCCATTCCATCTGGGTTACTGAGCGCTTGTATCAGCTGCGAATAAAGATTGGAAAATCGTCCTCGCCCCTGCGTCTCACTTGACATACGACGTACCACTGTCTT
>JAWQFJ010003568.1:10000-20000 GCA_034096865.1 Theodoxus fluviatilis | reverse complement strand
AATTGATTTTAGCATATATATATATATATATATATATATATATATATATATATATATATATATATATATATGTTCTTTTTTATATCGCAACATTTTCCCCTATTGATGGATGCTCAAGCCGCATACATATCCATTTTCGAGTGTGAAAACTATTACGAAGATCGTGAGTACTCATACAATGCAAAAATGAAAGTATAAATGTTTTCAACGCGTTGGTGATTTGCATTTGTTTTTGGCTTTTAAAATGCGATTGTAGCTATTATTCTGTGTTATCTTGATATGTGTGCAACGTAGTATTTATCTATTGTGATAGTTTATACTGGGTGTATTATAAACTAGTTGTAGCTATGTATCTGTTGCTTGCAAACACCAGTGTGTATTACAATTGTAATTGTAACTCCATATATTTTGTTTACTTACAAGTTTGTGTATCATAATAGAGTTTTAGCTCTATTTGTTTCGCTTGCAAATACTTATGTGTATTATAATGGGGTTGTAGCTGTACATCCTGTGTTGCTAGCATTTTTGTGTATTATTATGGGGTTGTAGATGTAAATCCTTCGCTTGCTAACTTACCTGTAAATTATAATGGGGTTGTTGATGTAAATCCTTCGCTAGCTAGCATTTGTGTGTATCATAATGGGGTTGTAGATGTATATCTTTGCTTGCTAACATGTATGTGTATTATAATGGGGTAGTAGATGTATATATTTGCTTGCTAACTTTCTTGTGTATTACAAAGGTGTTGTAGCTGTATACTATCTTGTTTGCTAATACTTCTATGTATCATGAGGTTGCTGTAGCTGCAAGTCCATAACTTGCTAACATTTCTGTGTATTATAATACCATACAACAATACAATACAATACAACTTTATTTGTCCCAAAACAGGCAATTCAAGTTAACTTTATGAGGCATCAATAAAATAATCAAATAATAATCATAGTAAAGAATACATAAAAATAATGTGATGAGATACATACATATGAAAAGAAACAGGACAATCGCACGCACACACACTCCCTGCAAACCTCAGCCTCCACAGCACATCACAGGCAACACCAACACAAGCAAGTATGCACAAGAACACGGCGAAAAACATCTCGCATTACAATCATCACCACAAGCACCACAGACCAGCAAAAATGTCAGAAAAAAATGCAGTCAAAGAGAAACAATCCACCCAACACAAGTGGGCGAAAATCCAAAGCAACAGCACCAATTAAACCTTAGACCACAGCAAAAACAACAAAACAACAAGAACAACACATCTAACTAACTGTTCAAGAGTCTGACGGCATTTGGAATAAAAGGTTTGTAGATGTATAAACTTTGCTTGCTAATATTTCTGTGTATCATATTGTGGTTGCAGCTGTATATCCTTCGCTTGCTATCACTTTACTAAAATGTTTATTCATTAGAAAATAGAGACATTACTTCGGTCGGATCAGATTTCGAAGACAGTTTTCTAAATATATCAACGTATTCATCATAAGCTACACTAAGAATTAGGAGAAGTGGTGTTTATCAAAAGTTTATGATTTAAGGACAAATACTTTATAAGATAAACTAAAACTGTGTCCTCTCTCAATGAAAAACCCCATCAGCCACTTCACACGGGCTTGCTGTTTCGAACGTTGTCTGTTGCAAAGTTATTCAAAACGGGTTTTTAAATATTCGGGACAATAGGTGGTAGCATATGAGAAGAGGACAGCACAACAAAGCTTCCCTTTTTGTGGGGGGCATAATTCCTGCTTTGTTGCATCCTCCTCCAAACATGAAACAACTAGAGAGCACTGGGGGAGCGCAAACCTCCGACAAGGCAGCCACAACAGGGGAGGTAATCACCACACAGCAGGGGAGGTAATCACCACACAGCAGCGTAGAAAGGTGGGTGATGAAGTCGAGGATTTCCTAATACTGATGCGATGAAACCCGGCTTATAGCGGTCCATGAACGTACGCAGCCACAGCCAACATGGCCTGTCTAATTGAAGACGTCGTTTACCTAACATGTGATGGTTGGCTCATTTTAGCGCTTATAGTGGTCCATAAGGGTAGGAACACACACACCCGTTTGTGGCTATCTGTGATCAGGGCGATTTCTATTTGTGGTTCCAATTCCAAAACTAGATAACAGACAGCATCCAAAATGAAATAGA
Organism: Theodoxus fluviatilis; assembly: GCA_034096865.1. NCBI lineage: Eukaryota > Metazoa > Mollusca > Gastropoda > Cycloneritida > Neritidae > Theodoxus > Theodoxus fluviatilis. The sequence goes on along the minus strand of JAWQFJ010003568.1, from coordinate 17,839 downwards.
TTGTTCCTTGGGTGAAACCCTTGCACCAATTAAATAAGGATTGATTTTAAACTTTTTGAGTAATTTTGCACACAGAATAACGGACTACGAACTAACCCACCTTAGAATAACTATAAAGAGCATTTCGGGCGCTAACCGAAAGGTCGCGGGTTCAGTCCCTGCCTGTGGTCTTACTTTTTTTTCCTGTCTGTCCTACGTAGGGCTTCGGCTCTGTTTATTAAGCTTTACTTTCATTACTCTCAGGATAGACTGGGTGACTAAGAAAAGACATATGACAGCTGGAAAGATGAGCAAAACTAAATATTGGGATTCGGGTCAGCCGGGCATGTAAGGCCGTAACAGCAGCCGCTGATATAGGGCAGTGTAGACAGGAGAAGACAGCACGGAGCATGATAGCAGAGCATTTCGGGTTCAGTCCCCGCCTGTGGTCTTACATTTTTTTCCTGTCTGTCCCACGCGGGGCTTCAGCTCTGTATATCAAACTCCTCGTCGGAGGTAACGAGGAAACGCCTGTTTGTTGCAGGAAAGCACAGGACGCTGTTGCATGGCGCTGTTTGGTTGCTGCAAGGTAGGCAGTGCGTACTTCTATTACGCTTTCTTTGAAAATACCCTGGCTACTCCTGCTGTTACAAAATCACAGTCAGTTGTAAATCACAATGAGGATTACATATTTCACATGAACCATTCGTCAAGGTTACTGTATCAACGAAAGTAGTATTGTACTACGCAGTATTGTACTACGCAGTATTGTACTATGCAGTATTGTACTACGCAGTATTGTACTATGCAGTATTGTACTATGCAGTATTGTACTACGCAGTATTGTACTATGCAGTATTGTACTATGCAGTATTGTACTATGCAGTATTGTACTACGCAGTATTGTACTACGCAGTATTGTACTATGCGGTATTGTACTATGCAGTATTGTACTACGCAGTATTGTACTATGCAGTATTGTACTATGCAGTATTGTACTACGCAGTATTGTACTATGCAGTATTGTACTATGCAGTATTGTACTACGCAGTATTGTAGTATGCAGTATTGTACTACGCAGTGTTGTACTATGCGGTATTGTACTATGTAGTATTGTACTATGTAGTATTGTACTATAATAATAATAATACAGACTATTTATAACGCACATACCTTCCCTAATAGCAAGCTCATGGCGTGTACAATGATAAAGTCTACACTCATACAAAACATTCTAACACTCACATACTATACAATTGAAATAAAAAGAACAATTAAATACAATACAATTAATTAAGTAGCAGGCAAAACACGAAACATAAAAGAGGCGCCTTCACTGCTCGTCAGGAAAGACTGACCGGAACAGGTGTGTCTTGAGGGAGGTTTTGAACTGGGACATGGAATTAGAGTGACGGACAGGGAAAGGTAGGCTATTCCATGTTACAGGGCCGATGTAGGAAAAAGCTCGCTGTCCTTGGGTTATCTTTTTGCGACGGGGGACATTTAACGTTTTGGTGTCTGCAGCTGAACGGTTATTTCTAGCGGGGGTGTAGACAGTGAGAATTTCTTTGAGTGCGTGTGGTGCAGTTTGATTGAAGAAGTTGAAACACATAATGGCTAGCTTATACTCTATCCTCTGAGCGACGGGGAGCCAATGCAGTGCACGAAGGAGTTTGGATGTGGGAGTTCTCTTGGGACATCTAAAGATTAATCTAGCAGCAGTGTTTTGGACTTTTTGCAGTTTGTTTAGCAGAGTGCCAGGAATGCCGGCAAGAAGAGAATTTCCATAATCAAGACGGGACAGAACAAGGGAAGTGACAAGGGTTTGAGTGGCCTGTTGTGAAAGATAGTGACGAATAGTGCCAATTTTCCTTAACTCGTAGTAAGCTAACTGGCAAACTTTGTTCACATGAACTCTCATAGAAAGATCATCATCGAACATGACACCTAAGTTCCTAACAGACTTTGAGAATTCTATCTCACTCTGGCCTATGGTTAGTTTCAGGGCCTGATCGAATTCGCCTCTACCGCCAACCAGGAGAGCTTCGGTCTTTGAATCATTAAGTTTGAGTTTGTTCTGTGTCATCCACTGTTTCACATCAGAAATACAAAGTTCACTTGCAGAGAGAAGAAGTTGGATTTGACTGGGATGAGTGGAGTTGTAGAGTTGCGTGTCATCAGCAAATTCACTGTGAGAGAATGAATGACTGTCAATTACGTTGGAAAGTGGTTGGGTGTACAGTAGAAACAGCAGAGGACCCAGAACCGAGCCCTGTGGGACTCCGTAATTTAGCGGGGCAGGATCAGAAGCTATACCCTGGATCAAAACAGTCTGCCTACGTTCTGAGATATATGATTTCAGGAAGGAGAGTGCTGTGTTGTCAATGCCAAAAACATGTCTTAGACGGGAGAGAAGAATTCCATGATCTATTGTGTCAAACGCAGCACTCAAATCTAACAACGCGAGAAGGGAAACTTTGGAATCATCAGATGCGACAAGGAGGTCGTTTAGAACACAGAGCAGAGCTGTTTCGGTGGAATGGTGAGCACGGTACGCCGACTGAAAACGAGCAGTATTGTACTATGCAGTATTGTACTATTCAGTATTGTACTACGCAGTATTGTACTATGTAGTATTGTACTATGCAGTATTGTACTATGTAGTATTGTACTATGTAGTATTGTACTAAGCAGTATTGTACTATGCAGTATTGTAATATGCAGTATTGTACTATGCAGTATTGTACTATTCACTATTGTACTATGCAGTATTGTACTATGCAGTATTGTACTATGCAGTATTGTACTATGCAGTATTGTACTATTCACTATTGTACTATGCAGTACTGTACTATGCAGTATTGTACTATTCACTATTGTACTATGCAGTATTGTACTATGCAGTATTGTACTATGCAGTATTGTACTATGCAGTATTGTACTATTCAGTATTGTACTATGCAGTATTGTACTATGTAGTATTGTACTATGCAGTATTGTACTATGCAGTATTGTACTATGCAGTATTGTACTATGCAGTATTGTACTATTCAGTATTGTACTATGCAGTATTGTACTATTCAGTATTGTACTATGCAGTATTGTGCTATTCAGTATTGTACTACGCAGTGTTGTACTATGCAGTATTGTACTATTCAGTATTGTACTATGTAGTATTGTACTATGTAGTATTGTACTATGCAGTATTGTACTATTCAGTATTGTACTATGCAGTATTGTACTATGCAGTATTGTACTATTCAGTATTGTACTATGAGGTATTGTACTATGTAGTATTGTACTATGTAGTATTGTACTAGGCAGTATTGTACTATGCAGTATTGTACTACGCAGTGTTGTACTATGCAGTATTGTACTATGCAGTATTGTACTAGGCAGTATTGTACTATGCAGTATTGTACTACGCAGTGTTGTACTATGCGGTATTGTACTATGTAGTATTGTACTATGTAGTATTGTACTATGCAGTATTGTACTATGCAGTATTGTACTATGCAGTATTGTACTATGCAGTATTGTACTATGCAGTATTGTACTATGCAGTATTGTACTATGCAGTATTGTACTACGCAGTATTGTACTATGCAGTATTGTACTACGCACTATTATACTATGCAGTATTGTACTATGCACTATTAAACAACGCACTATAGTAATACGGTATATTGTACTACAAAGTATTGTGCTATGCAGTATTGTTCTATGCAGTATTGTACTATGCAGTATTGTACTGCACAGTATTGTACTATGCAGTATTGTACTACGCACTATTATACTACGCAGTATAGAACTACGCGTTATTGTACTATTCGATTGTACTACAAAGTATTCTACTATTCGGTATTGAACTACGCAGTATTGTACCACGAAGTATTGTACTACGCACAGTAGTACTACACAGTATTGTACTACGCACTATTATACTACGCACTATTGTACTATGCATTATATTACAGCACATTATAGTACTACGCAGTTTAGTACTAGGCAGTGTTGTACTATGCAGTATTGCACTATGCAGTATTGTGCTATGCAGTATTCTGCTATGCAGTATTGTGCTATGCAGTATTGTACTACGCACTATTATACTACGCAGTATAGAACTACGCGTTATTGTACTATTCGATTGTACTACAAAGTATTCTACTATTCGGTATTGAACTACGCAGTATTGTACCACGAAGTATTGTACTACGCACAGTAGTACTACACAGTATTGTACTACGCACTATTATACTACGCACTATTGTACTATGCACTATATTACAGCGCATTATAGTACTACGCAGTTTAGTACTAGGCAGTGTTGTACTTTGCAGTATTGCACTATGCAGTATTGTACTATGCAGTATCGTACTATGCAGTGTTGTACTACGCAGTACTGTACTATGCAGTATTGTACTATGCGGTATTAAACTAAGCAATATTATACCACGAAATATTGTACTACGCAGTATTGTACTACGCAGTATTGTACTATGCAGTATTGTACTATGCAGTATTGTACTACGCAGTATTGTACTACGCAGTATTGTACTACGCAGTATTGTACTACGCAGTATTGTACTATGCAGTATTGTACTACGCAGTATTGTACTACGCAGTATTGTACTATGCAGTATTGTACTATGCAGTATTGTACTACGCAGTATTGTACTACACAGTATTGTACTACGCAGTATTGTACTATGCAGTATTGTACTACGCAGTATTGTACTATGCAGTATTGTACTACGCAGTATTGTACTACGCAGTATTGTACTATGCAGTATTGTACTACGCGGTATTGTAATACGCAGTATTGAACTACGCGGTAAGTAATGTACTACGCAGTATTGTACTACGCAGCATTTTACTACGCAGTATTGTACTATACAGCAGTGTACTACGCAGTGTTGTACTATGAAGCATTGTACTATGCAGTATTGTACTATGCAGTATTGTACTATGCAGTATTGTACTACGCAGTATTGTACTATGCAGTATTGTACTACGCAGTTTTTTAATTCGTAGTATTGTACTATGCAGTATTGTACTATGCAGTATTGTACTACGCAGTATTGTACAGTGCAGTATTGTACTACGCAGTATTGAACTGCGCGGTATTGTACTACGCAGTATTGTACTATGCAGTAGTGCACTATGCACTATTGTACTACGCAGCATTGTACTATGCAGTATTGTACTACGCAGTATTGTACTATGCAGTATTGTTCTATGCAGTATAGTACTACGCAGTATTGTACTATGCAGTATTGTACTACGCAGAATAGTACTACGCAGTATAGTACTATATATTATAGTACTACGCAGTATATTACTACGCAGTATAGTACTATGCATTATAGTACTACGCAGTATACTACTACGCAGTATTGTTCTACGTAATATTGCACTACGTAGTATTGTACTAAGCAGTATTGTACTACGTAGTGTTGTACAACGCAGTATTGTACTACGCAGTATTGTACTACGCAGTATTGTACTACGCAGTATTGTACTACGTATTATTGTACTACGCAGTATTGTACTACGTAGTGTTGAACAACGCAGTATTGTACTACGTAGTATAGTACTATGCAGTATACTATTACGCAGTATTGTACTACGTAATATTGTACTACGCAGTATTGTACTATGCAGTATAGTACTAATCAGTATTGTACTACGAAGTATTGTACTACGCAGTATTGTACTATGCAGTATAGTACTATGCTGTATAGTACTACGCAGTATTGTACTTTGCAGTATAGTACTACGCAGTATAGTACTATTCAGTATAGTACTACGCAGTATTGTACTATGCAGTATACTACTATGCAGTATTGTACTACGCAGTATTGTACAATGCAGTTTAGTACTATGCAGTATTGTACTACGTAGTATTGTACTTCGCAGTATAGCACTATGCAATATAGTACTACGCAGTATTGTACTACGCAGTATTGTACTACGCAGTATAGTACTACGCAGTATAGTACTACGCAGTATATTACTACGCAGTATTGTACTACGCAGTATTGTACTACGCAGTATTGTACTACGCAGTATTGTACTACGCATTATTGTACTACGCGGTATTGTACTACGCAGTATTGTACTACGCAGTATTACACTATGCAGTATTGTACTACGCAGTAAAGTACTACGCAGTATTGTACTACGTAATATTGTACTTCGTACTATTGTACGATGCTTTATAGTACGATGCAGTTTAGTAGTACGTAGTATTATACTATGCAGTTTTGTACTACGCAGTATTGTACTACGCAGTATTGTACTACACAGAATAGTACTATGCATTATAGTACTACGCAGTATTGTACTACGCGGTATTGTACTACGCAGTTTTGTACTACGCGGTATTGCACTACGCAGTTTTGTACTACGTGGTAATGTACTACACAGTATTGTACTACGTCCTTTAGTTATATGCAGTATTGTACTATGCAGTATTGTACTACGCAGTATAGTACTACGCAGTATTGTACTACGCAGTATTGTACTACGCAGTATTGTACTATGCAGTATTGTACTACGCAGTATTGTACTACGCAGTATTGTACTACGCAGTATTGTACTACGCAGTATTGTACTACGCAGTATTGTACTATGCAGTATTGTACTACGCAGTATTGTACTACGCAGTATTGTACTACGCAGTATTGTACTATGCAGTATTGTACTACGCAGTATAGTACTATGCAGTATTGTACTACGCAGTATTGTACTATGCAGTATTGTACTACGCAGTATAGTACTATGCAGTATAGTACTACGCAGTGTAGTACTACGCATTATTTTGTGCTACGCAGTATTGCACTACGCAGTTATGTACTATGTAGTATTGTACTATGCAGTATTGCACTATGCAATATTGTACTACGCAGTATTGTACTACGCAGCATTGTACTATGCAGTATTGTACTACGTAGTATTGTACTACGCAGTATTGCACTACGCAGTTATGTACTATGTAGTATTGTACTATGCAGTATTGCACTACGCAATATTGTACTACGCAGTATTGTACTACGCAATATTTAACTATGCAGTATTGTACTACGCAGTATTGTACTATGCAGTATTGTACTACATAATATAGTACTATGCAGTGTAGTACTACGCAGTATAGTACTACGCAGTATTGTACTACGCAGTATTGCACTACGCGTTATTGTACTACGCAGTTTGCACTACGCAGTATTGCACTACGCAGTATTGTACTATGCAGTATAGTACTACGCAGTATAGTACTACGCAGTATTGTACTACGCAGTATAGTACTACGCAGTATTGTACTACGCAGTATTGTACTATGCAGTATAGTACTACGCAGTATTGTACTATGCAGTATAGTACTACGCAGTATAGTACTACGCAGTATAGTGCTATGCAGTATTCTACTACGTGGTATTGAACTACGCATTATTGTTCTATGCAGTAATACTACGCAGTATTGTACTATGCAATATAGTACTACGCAGTATAGTACTACGCAGTTTAGTACAACGCAGTATTGTACTACGCAGTATTGTACTACGTAGTATTGTACTACGCAGTGTTGTACTACGCGGTAATGTACTACACAGTATTCTACTACGTACTTTAGTTCTACGCAGTATTGTACTATGCAGTTTTGTATTACGTATTATTGTACTACGCAATATTGTACTACGTAGTTATGTACTACGCAGTATTGTACTACGCGGTAATGGGTTACGCAGTATTGTACTACGCAGTATTGTACTACGCAGTATTGAACTATGCAGTATTGTACTACGCAGTATAGTTCTACGCAGTAAAGTACTGCGCAGTATTGTACTACGCAGTATTGTA
>JAWQFJ010003567.1:0-13237 GCA_034096865.1 Theodoxus fluviatilis | reverse complement strand
AGGAGTTCTTTACTTTCAGTGACAGTATGGACAGTGGTCTTGCAGACATTGACCCCATGGACTGGGCAGATGCTACCGCAAGGAAGCTTTCGCCCATGTGTCAGGTTTCTGCATCTATGCCACTCATTTTGTAATTTTTGGACTACCTGGACTGGGGATTGACTCTTTCCCGGTATTTTGTTGTTGTTGTTGATGATAATGTTGTTGCTAGTTGTGTATTTTTGAGGTGCTAGTTTATAGTGTTTTGTAAATTGAATGATGGAGTTGTATATGTAGTGAGACCGACGAGGTCGTTTCGGTCTTTAGGGGAGGAGCTATGTTGTGACGTTTCTCGAACCTACTCCCAACATCGCAGGCGTGTTTATCAGTCAGGTCACGGCCTTGACCCGCGCGCGACCGAGTTAGGCTAATATTAGCTTGTTGTGACACAGTAAGTCAGTCGCGTCGCAGTTAGGAATGTGGGAGTATGTGCGATATTGTGCTGGTAGTTTCTAGAAATTGTGTAAAGGTATATAAGGAGCGAAAGCGAGTGAGAGAGGGAGAGCAGCAGATACGGCAGAGTCAAAGGTGAGAGCTTTGACTCCCAGGGGAGCGAGTTTCTGCTGTGTGCTAGCGAGCCTCTGCGGTACTGTAAGCAGAGTGAAGCTGTGCGAGTGCTACGAATTGCTGTTGCTGATTTTCACCACTGTAGAGGTCAGTGCGTGAATAAAGTTCATTGGAAGAGATCACCGGAGTCTGTCACTGTGACTTCCTAGCGCAAGCCAGGAGAACCCCCGTACATCAAGATATTGCAGAGAGGAGTGCAACATGTGACTAGGTGTAAGTAGGGGAGCAGTCTGCGTGGAGTTGTCTCCCTTTTTCGTGTTGTCTAACGTCATGTTGTATAAGTCATCGTCAATACAAGTTCGTCCTGCAAGTAAAAACTGCTATATGCAAAGCCCCAGTTGCAACATGTACAAACACAGTACTGCAGTAGTGTCATGCGTCTTATGAAAGCACTGACGCAAGGGAATCTCAGCTTAAAAGTAATATGTATTTATTATCACACCACCTCCATTTCATCCACCAACCTACCACCAACACTCATCCATCACCATTACTTCTCCTACTGCTACTGCTGCTGCTGCTGCTACTACTACTACTACTACTACTACTACTACTACTGCTGCTGCTGCTGCTGTTGCCACTGTTACTACTACTACTACTACTACTACTTCTTCTTCTTCTTCTTCTTCTACTATTACTGCTGCTGCTACTACTACTACTACTACTTCCACCACCACCACTACTGCCACTACTACTACTATTATTGCTACTACTGCTACTACCACCACTACTACACCTACTACAACCACCACCACCACCACCACCACCACCACCACCACCACCACCACCACCACCACCACCACCACCACTACTACTACTACTACTACTACTACTACTACTACTACTACTACTACTACTACTACTACTACTACTACTACTACTACTACTACTACTACTACTACTACTACCACCATCACCTCAATCACCACTATCACCTCGTCTTCGTCGTCTTCGCACTAGTCGTCGCTATCATCTTCCTCTGTGTCAAATACACAAAAAGCGGCACTGTGTAAGAAGATAAAAAGCTTAGCAACAGTAGCATTTGTCTCGCACAGCTTATTTGCATAATAATAATAATAATAATAATAATAATAATAATAATAATAATAATAATAATAATAATAATAATAATAATAATAATAATAATAATAATAATAATAATAATAATAATAATAATAATAATAATAATAATAATAATAATAATAATAATAATAATAATAATAATAATAATAATAATAATAATAATAATAATAATAATAATAATAATAATAATAATAATAATAATAATAATAATAATAATAATAATAGTTTATTCATCGAACATACCTTCCCTTGACAGTGAAGCTCATGGCGTTAACAATCCAAAGAATCAACCTACAAAAACTCACACACTACACACATAAACAAAAAACAAAAATTAAGATCCAATAGAACAAATAGAACAAACTATACAATATACAAAGCACTTGCAGGACAGGTCAAGTAAGGCGAAGCAGCTCAGCGGGAAAGGCGGATCGGAAGAGGTGGGTCTTTAGAGCACTTTTGAACTGGGGCAGAGTGTCAGAATGACGGACTGAGAGAGGGAGACTATTCCAGGTTACAGGTCCAATATAGGAGAAGGCACGCTGTCTTTGAGTTTTCTTATTACGGCGGGGACTTTAAGCAGTCTAGAGTCAGCAGCTGAGCGTAGAGATCTGGAGGGCGTGTAGACTGCAAGAATTTCTGTAAGAGCGTGTGGTGCGGTGTTGTCGATGGCCTTGAAGCACAAAGTAGCAAGTTTATAATCTATCCTCTGAGAGATGGGGAGCCAGTGAAGTGTATGTAGGAGTGATGAGACATGGATACGCTTGGGACATCGAAAAACTAGCCTAGCAGCACAATTCTGAACTTTCTGGAGTTTGTTAAGCAGAGTGTCGGGGATGCCAGCGAGAAGAGAGTTTCCATAGTCGAGACGAGACAGAACAAGTGATGTGATGAGCGTTTTGGTGGCCTGCTGAGAAAGATAATGACGAATGGTACTAATTTTCCTTAGCTCATAATATGCTAACTGACAGACTTTGTTGACATGAGATCTCATTGACAGATCATCGTCAAACATGACGCCTAAATTTCTAACAGACTGAGAGAAGACGATGTCACTGTGACCAATGGTTAGTTTGAGGGCCTGATCCGATTTGCCTCCGCCGCCCACCAGGAGTGCTTCAATTTTTGAGTCATTTAGTTGGAGCTTGTTCCGGGTCATCCCCCGTTTCACGTCAGATACAGTGTTTGTTGGTAGAAAGAAGAGAGTGGATTTGACTGGGATGGGAGGAGTTGTAGAGCTGGGTATCATCAGCAAATTCACTATGAGAGACTGAATGACTACCAATTACATTGGAGAGTGGTTGGGTGTACAGTAGAAACAGCAGAGGACCCAGAACAGAGCCCTGAGGGACTCCGCACTTGAGAGGTGTAGGATCAGAAGCCAAACCCGAGATGGTGAAGACAGAATGCGATTTGATGGTGTGTTAAAAGAAAAGTGGTAAGTTATGCGTGTTTTTGTCACAGCATTTGGGATAGTTTGACGAATACAACAGCATGCTTGAAAACACACCGACTACTGCCCCAAAAAGGTATAGCAAGCACGTTCTGATCAATAAATACCGATACACTTGCATACTCAATTGATTACCAATACACTACGTTCCACTTTGAACAAACAACGTTCCACTCATTCTGAACACAGAGATATACTACAGAGATATGCGTTCCACTTTGAAAATACAACGTCCCACTCTGAATGTAGTTCGTCACACGTGACGTAGTACATCACGCAATTCAGGTCACACGACCGTCTCCTCTCATTCAATGCCTAAAGCTAACTCACAAATCGGCTTCAAACACAAAGTTTCACTTTTCTAAATTTATAAAAGGAATGTGTGTGTGTGTGTGTGTGTGTGTGTGTGTGTGTGTGTGTGTGTGTGTGTGTGTGTGTGTGTGTGTGTGTGTGTGTGTGTGTGTGTGCGTGTGTTTCTCAAACAGTCTCAATACATTATCCCTCCAAGTTTACTGGAGGTCCTACAGACTTTATCCCTCCAGGTTTACTGGAGGTCCTACAGACTTTATCTGTCTCTCTCTCTCTGTGTGTGTGTGTGTGTGTGTGTGTGTGTGTGTGTGTGTGTGTGTGTGTGTGTGTGTGTGTCTGTCTGTCCCGACTTAACGGCTGAGAATCGAGGTTTGAAAAGAAAGTGGTTTTTTAAGGTCGTAAACTCGAAAGCACTGCCATAATATGTCAATTGACGGAATGGCAAAATGCTAAATGTGTGACGTGATCAATAACGTGACGTAATTTTATCTGTATGTCTGTCTGTCTGCCCCGACTTAACGGCTGATATCTCAAAAACTGCTGGACGGATTTCCTTGACATTTTGCACACTTACTGGAAGTTAGGTCCGATTGAATGTATCAAATTTTCTGAATCGAGGTTTGAAAAGAAAGTGATTTATTTAGGTCGTAAACTCGAACCCCCCCCCCCCCCCCCTCAAATGTCAGTTGACGGAATAGCGAAAATGCGTGGCCTAATGGCACTGAATCTATATATTAATACGCAAAAAGGTAAAACTTTGTGCAAGAACTCCTCCGAGCCCGTTTCGCCGATCGCTTTGCTTTTTGGCATCGGCCCAGAGGACGGTTGGGAAGGGGTCGTAGGGTATTTTTCGTGACCAAATTTGACTTTGAAGTGACTTTTTTTAACGTTTTTACGTTTTGGTGTTGCAAGGGACGAAACTCTGTCCCGACTCTGGAAGTTTTGGCATGTGTGACGTCGAAGAATAACGTGACGTAATTTCGTAATGTTTTTATCCCTCCAGCTTTTAGGTCCTCGCAAGTTTCAGTCGGCCTTCGTCCTATGATCGCATGGGTGGGTGGGGGAGAGGGAGATAGTGGGAGGGAATGGGGTGGGGGAGAGGGAGATGGTGGGAGGGGGTGGGGGAGAGGGAGATGGTGGGAGGGAGTGGGGTGGGGGGAGAGGGAGATGGTGGAAGGGTGGGTGGAGGAGAGGGAGATGGTGGGAGGGGTGGGGGAGGGGAGAGGGAGATGGTGGGAGGGTATGGGGTGGAGGAGAGGAGATGGTGGGAGGGGATGGGTGGGGGAGAGGGAGATGGTGGGAGGGGATGGGGTGGGGGAGAGGGAGATGGTGGGAGGGGATGGGGTGGGGGAGAGGGAGATGGTGGGAAGGGATGGGGTGGGAGGGGGGGGGGAGGGAGATGGTGGAAGGGGATGGGGGGGTGGGGAAGAGGGAGATGGTATGAGGGGATGGGGTGGGGGAGAAAGAGATGGCGGGAGGGGAAGGGGGGGTTTCGACCCCGATCTTTTTTAAAATTTTTATGCCAAAACCTGGAGGTTCAGCGCCAGCGGTTTTTATTTTCATTGCGGTTTTGCATCTGGTAACATTTGGCATTTTTCCTCTAAATGGCAGATGTTGGTTGGGCGACGTCTTCCTCATGGAAGATGGGCCATTACGCAGACATCTTCTCTATGGAGATCTCTCTGAGGGAAAGAGGCCAATCGTCGACCCCAACTGCGCTATAACGACGCAAGCAAGCGCGATTTCACGGCACTGGCGATCGGCGTGGACACTTCAGAGATAGCACATGGGGTCAAAGGGTGCAAAGAGGCCTCTCAGTTCCAGTGGATAACAAGGGCTTTAAGGGCAGCTTTGGGCGGACCTAATTAGCGAGCTTCGTCCTTCATATGTGGACACTGTGGTTCGGACCGCCCTTCCCGCATCGAACTTCTGAGTCACAGCAAACTCTGTCGATGGGACGGGGCTGGCGCCCAGCGGTACAAATCATAGTCCTTCGGGACTGACGGACGCTTGCTTTTACCACCACCACCACAAACACTACAATTACCACTACTACTATTATTAGTGCTACTACCACCACCACCTCCATCTCCACCACCACCACCCCACCACTTCCACCACCCCACCATTTCCATCTGCACCACCACCACCTCCACCAACCCACCACCACCACCACAACCACTATTATTACCACTACTACTACTATTACTACTACTACCACCACCACTTCCACCTCCACCACAAACCCACCACTTCCACCACCCCAACATTTCCATCTGCACAACCACCACCACCGCCACCACCACCACCACCACCACCACCACTACCACTACTAACTACTATTACCACTACTATTATTATTACTACTACTACCACCACCACCTCTCTCTCCAACACCACCCCACCACTTCCACCACCCCACCATTTCCATCTGCACCACCACCACAATCACTACTATTACTATTATTATTACTACTACTACTACCACCACCACCATCTCCACCTCCACCACCAACCCATCACCTCATCACCTCCACCACCTCAACATTTCCACCACCACCACCACCACCACCACCACCACCACCACCACCACCACCACCACCACCACCACCACCACCATTACCACTACTATTACAACTGCTACTATTATTACTACTACTACTATCACCACCACTACCTCCACCTCCACCACCAACCCACCACCTCCACCACCCCACCATTTCCATCTGCACCATCACCAATACCACCACCAACCCACCACCACCACAACTACTGTTACCACTACTACTATTGTTACTAATACCATCACCACCACCTCCACCACCAACCCACCACCTACACCACCCCACCATTTCCATCTCCACCTTTACCACCAACCTACCACCTCCACCACCTCAACATTTCCATCTGCACCACCACCACCACCACCACCACCACCACCACCACCACCACCACCACCACCACCACCACCACCACCACCACCACCACCACCACCACCGCCGCCACTTCCATCACCACAACCTCCACCACCACCACCACCACCACCACCACCACCACCACCACCACCACCACCACCACCACCACTATCATTACCACTACTATCATTACACCACCACCACCACCACTACCACCACCACCACTACCACCACCACCACCACCACTACTACTACTACCACCACCACTACTACTACTACTACTACTACTACTACTACTACTACTACTACTACTACTACTACTGCTACTATTACTACCACCACCACCATCACCACTACCACTATAACTCCCACTACTACCACTACAACTACTACTACTACAGCTACTACTAGTGCCATGATACTGCCACTATGACTACTACTATTACCACCAGCACTACTACTATTACCACTACTAATACCACCACCACCACCACAACCACCTCTACTACTACCACTACTACTACTACTACAACTACTTCTACTACTACAACAACAACTACTACTACTACTACTACTACTACTACTACTACTACTACCACTACCACTACACTATTACTACTAACTGGAAGGTGGGCACAGATCCTCAATACTGGCACTCTTCAAGTGCGTCAAAACATGAACACAAAATGAATAGTGGTCAAACGGCAGTTGTGTACTTTGTGACGGTGCTTAGTTTTGTATCACTCGCATGCAGTTATTTCACACACGCGCGCGCACACACACACACACACACACACACACACACACACACACACACACACACACGGACGAACTGGCAGGCAGCAAGAACGACGCACATCAGGGTCGCTTCTAGTGAAAACTTTACTATTATTTATCTCAGCCACTGGCGTTTTCACATCCCATGAATATTCATTTCACTTCCCCTTCCCAATCGTTGTCAACGCTTCTCGATTGCTGTAAACAGCGGGGCGGAGGTGGAGTGAGGACGATTCGAAGGAAAGTTCATGTGTAAACCGCTGACACGAGGAAAGTTTTTTGGCTTCAACATGGCGAAGGAGGAGAAAGGAGGAGGCCATTTCTGAAGACTCACTGAATGGGTATGGGGACTGCGATACAAAACCTGTCACGATAATAGGCCTACATGGCTCAAAGGGCAGAAACACTAAGTCCTTCCTCCACCAAGAAGTGGTACGAGGCAGAAGTCTTGTTCAGGAGGCGCAGCGCTGCGAAACGTGTTTCACTGCTGAACAGCAATTTTGGGGCGTGATTCACACAGCATCACAGAAAAGCACGCATCCGAGGTGATTCACAAGATTTTCAAAATGATGTCTTCGATCCCGCACTGGCCGTCGATGCGTAAAATAACCCTCAGAAACAATATTATGGGACTGGAACGGGCTTTATTTGCCCCAAGCGCTCCGTACGCACGAGTAATGGCAAATAAAGATGACACAGTAGTGGACTTAATTCATGCAGAATGCATTTAAACATGCATAAACGATGTTTGTGGCAAAGAAAGGGTTTCCTTTCTCAGAGTCTAGCAACGCAACATGCGGCGCAGAAGATTTACCTCCCTTTTAACAAGTGGAGCGCTGCACTAAATGTTTAGGAGTTGACGAGAGGCAAAGAGCGCTCAATTGCCAACATGAAGCGCTCATGCAGCGCTTCGTACTCCTGAACAAGCCTAAAGGGAACAATAGCCACTGAATGAAGTCACTTTGATTGTCATAATAATTATGGTGGTGACACAGATAAATGCCGGCTTAATATTGGCTGCTTTTGTAGCATTTATTTACATATGATGGGACATTTACTGTTGTTTTGAACCAAGAATATGCTATATTAAGCTAGATAACAGACCATTATGTTACTATGTATTATGGTGGTCAGTGATTATTAGCACTTTGTTGTTGAATGACTAGGCACGTATGAATGAATGAATGAATGAAGAAAATGAATGAATGAATGAATGAATGAATGAATGAACGAATGAATGAATGAATAAATGAATGAATGAATGAATGAATGAATGAATGAATGAATGAATGAATGAATGAATGAATGAATGAATGAATGAATGAATGAATGAAGTTATATGGCCTATCAGTATTTTTAGGTTACGACTTTGATCTCGAAATCACTGGAACTAGTTGAGAATAAGACCAACTCAAGTCAGGATTTCCCTAGTATCGCCTTTTACCAATCGCGTAGAGGTCACGGTGGGTCTATTCTTACCTCCATCTCATTGGGAAGGAGAGAGTGTGTGTATCTGTGTGTGTGTGTGTGTGCTCGCGTACGTGCGTGCGCGCGCGCGTGTGTGTTTTGAGACATTTGGTCTACAAACGGTTGTGCCGAACGTTATTTGTCGCTGCCGGAGTTAGCTCAAAGTATTTATTTCTGTGGACATTCTGGTTTGAATTAGATTTAAATATACGTGATCTCTCAATATCCTAAATGAGTCACCTTACTTCGACCAAAGAACGTAAGTTACACAAAGAAGGCGCATCCGAGGCTTTTCCTATACGAAAAGTGATGACGCTTGAAAAGCAGCGCCCTCAAGCGTCTGATCTGTAGAACAGATCAAGGGAGGTAAACAGACCACAGGGCAACATGTAAATACAGACGATGTTGCGCGAATGTATCGGCGTGTTTCTCATGAATTCCGAGCAAATTTATCAACAAAATTACAGTGTAATTTGTAGCAAAATGACTCCCTGCAATAAAGCTGGTAGTTATGCACCTTTTCCCCCGTGTACATTGTGATAAGGAGCTTACAATAGATATGGAATTGGTGAATGAAAACCGTCATGCAAATTCTACTGCTTGTTTTCTTATTTTTTTAATTCACACAACCATCAGACCTGTTGATGAAATTCAAGTTTGTGCTATTGGTGACTGAATCGTAAAACCAGACTATTGCAGCATGCCAGAATGCTAGATTTTATTCAGAAATTAATTTCCCCCATTGAATAGTGATTAGTGAGCTAAAGAGCGTTGGTTGTCGATTTAATAAAAGGGAACTTATGAAATTTTACACTGCTTTGCATATTCATAATTATTGTCAAATTTATCGTTCCTTTGGTTTGTTGTTCTTTGCTCGGGCCGTCCTGTGTTTAGCAGTCGCTCTGATAATTCGGTCACCAGGTCACGTGACGCCAGTCGATTACCAGCTCGAGACGAGAGACTATTCGAGCAGCTTCGTTCGCGAAAGATCTGGAAATCTAGGGTTAGGTATAAAAAGAGCGACAAAGCGAGAGAGAGACAGACACGACTGACACGAGTCAGACACGAGCAGCAGATGCGACAGAGTTAAGGTGAGAGCTTAATTTTGTAAGGAGCGAGTCCTCTGCGACACTGTGGGTAGAGTGAAGCGAGTACGACGACGATTACTGATTTTCACCACTGTGTAGCGATCAGTGCGTGATTAAAGTTTATCGAAAACGACCACCAGTGTTTGTCCCTTCGATTTCCCAGCGCAATCCAGGAGAGCCCCCGCACAACAAGAGTAGAGTGCAACATTGTCTTAGTCTGCCCCACTGACAGTCATCACACACACTTAGATCCGCCGTAGACCCCAGTCTCAACTGTACAGGGTCCCATCAACTGTAAAGCTTCGCTTTACGCTGGCAATCCTTGCTTCTGCTGTACAAACCACCACTACTGTTAACACAGTAACTATGCCTGGTAAGGTGAAGGGTTCTTGTAAGCAATTTTACTGTAAAATACAATTAAAAAACTCAGCATTACTCTATATGTTTACTGCAGCACCATCGCAGCTGCTTGGGGGCGCTGCCGTCACTCGTTTCGCACAGACGCGCGTTATGCGCCTTCTTTGTGCACCTTACATTTTTTGCTTCGACTCGCCGCCGTCAACGCTATTCTGCATGGAAGGTAGGGGACACTGAACGAGGTTTACGCCTCACTGCTTCCTGAGAGGCTTTCCGTCCCTGTCGTCCTGAAACCGGTGTAACGGTTTATATGTGGTTCCGTTCCTAAATGTGGTACCTATTAATAGGCATGCGGGATTTCGTCGGCTCCGCCAATCACGGAGACGATAACGACTCTACTTAGGCCTTGCTCTTAGGGCGATTTCCCCACATTTATGAGAATTTTCGTACTTTTCTATTCGCTTTGGAGAGTGTCATATCTGGATGAAAAATAAGTAGATTACGAAAGAAACGTTTTAGGACGAGTAGCGTCACATTTTCTGTCAGTTACGAGCTCGTAGCTGGCTGCTGACTGTGATATTATAAATATGGCTGCATTATTCAAGGAATCCCCGGAATCCATGAACCTGGAAGCATGTTGTTTTCCCAAACTCTTGTGTATGCTTCCAAGTTGTTTGCCACTACATCAAAATGTAAATTCAGTGGTACCGTGCGCACTATAGATGTGACCCTTGTGCACTCGCTCTCTAGCTGTACCCTGAAACTGAGATTGGACGGTTGTGTTTATTTTATGATTTTATGGAATCAGTGAAGTAATAGATGAAGCCCTCTGGCTCTGGCCAAAAATCTTTCAAGGTACACATGGAGATTTGCTAACTTGGTCGATGTTTAGAGTCGAATGTTGTTACGTGTTCAGCCTTTAGAATTACTCGGTAAAACTACCTGTGAAAGTGTTCGCAGTTGTTCATCACGACGTCATTGGCACACTACTCTAGAGAACACTGAGAGCGCAACCAGCCTCAAGAAAGCCACACGTTTTATTCCATGATCTGTATATTTAATTAAAGAAGGATTTTCGGCTATCCAGGCCTGACGCTAGTTTCAGTGTATTCATCCTGTGCTTTACTCGTCTTCCCATGAGTTGACAGAAATAGCACACAGCTAAGAACAAGCAACATCCATGCCTCCTCAACTTCCCTATGGAAGTCATTTTACTGTCATCCCTTGGGTGTGGCTTTCTTGAAATTGCACTGTTCCCTGTCTTTAACTCTTTGTTGTTATCAATGTATGATGCTGATAGATTTAAGCAGCATATTTATCATTGCAAATGTAAGGCAGCATTATCACACTGCACAAAAAACCCTCCAACATGCTGATGGAAAAAGACATGACCACCAGAATGTGCTTCATCTTCAATTTATTAATCAGCTTATTACACATCAAAAGGACTTTATTAATGAATAACATTGACCAATACTGTATCCCAGGTAACACCAACAGCAACATCATCATTCTTGTTATATTCAACATCATTACTATATTTACTACATTTCGGCTTCATTGGGACCACCACCATCATTATCACATCCACCACCAACACCAGTCTATCTCACCGATATTAAGGCAAACAAAACAAGTCACACATTTGTTATCATTAATATTCACAGCATCACCATATTCATCCTATGAAAAAGGACCCAGATTTATTGTTGTCTTCATCACCATCACCATAGCATCACCATCATTACATCACGAACTGCAACATTATCGTCACCATCAGAGCAAGGAGCAGCAGGAACACCAGTATCATCCTCAGCACCACCATCATCTTCATTGATGTTACATCCATTATCAACATGTCTTTACTTACTGCAGTTTATTGTCCACCATATTCAACACATCTTTGTTATACTGTAAACCAGCTGTGCTAATTCACACATCTGTCATCATTTGCATTAGTAATCTTACTACTAACACACATACATATTTACATACTTATCAAAACAACTTTTTCATGGAAAGTACATTGCAAGTCTGCACACATGAATAGGCACACATGGAGGGAATACAACAAAAGATTGGACCCAGCCCAGAAACAAAAGCCCAAGAGGTCATTTCTACAACTGAAGCTATTGTTAATGATACCCAGAATTCTTTATGCATAAGCTGTTCCAGTTTCTCCCTTCTACTGAATACCATTAAAACATCACCAGAATAAGTATTTGCAACATTTAATTTTTAATATCTCTGTCCTTATTGGCTAGTTATCTTTACTCAGATGATGTCAAGTTTACATTGATGATATACACCTTCACCAGTTTGAAACATTTTTTTTCACCCATGAATTTGAGAAAATCTCTTTTAACTACACAAGCACTTATGTGAGGTCAAACAGCATCAGTGGCAATAATCTACTAAGGATGTATACACGAGAGACTCTCTGCTCTTTGACATAGATACACATCAAAAGAACTTTATCCAAGAATAAAGTGCAAGTAGTAGATACATGAATATCTGAATTCATGCAATCCATGCCATGAGGCAACAATCTCGACTTTGTTCAGGAAACAGGACCCGTCTGCCTTTTTTCAGTTTGATGCAACACTTATGAAGGGTTGACATATTTCTTTTCAGTTTTTAAACAAAATCCTCAATATGCCTTTCTCATCTCCTAATGCTATATTAACAGAAAATTGCCAGCCATCGTCATTGTGACAAATGGAAAATCAATTATTTTTAAATTTAAAATATTTGTTTTTGAATTTGTACATTGGCTTGTCTGCTTAGTATGGTCTGATTTATTTTGATAGACCACGTACTGTTTATCAGAATAGTAGTTAAGTCAGTGTCTATTGTGCTTTTGAGAAATGCATCTCGTTGTGATGGAGCTCTGCATTTGTTCTGTACTTGGATTTTTGTGTTTTTCGGCAATGAATTCTAAAGGTTTGAGACAACGTCATGTTTTGGAGAGGGAATGACGTCAACGCAGGTTGCTTTAGAAAAAAACATCACCAATAACGCAGTTGGACAAAAATTCTAAAATTAGAGGGAGAAAAAAAAGATCAAATGGACCAGTAGCAGCAGGAGGATGAGGAGGAGAAAGAGAAAGAAGAAGATGAAGAAGAGGAGGAAGACGATTGAAGAAGAAGAGGATGAAGAAGATGATTGAAGAAGAGGAGGAA
>JAWQFJ010003566.1:92500-95151 GCA_034096865.1 Theodoxus fluviatilis | reverse complement strand
AGAACCAAGCGCCGTTCCAGTAGGGCAACAGTACGCATTCCATCTGCTACAAATTCCCCAAAGGTCATCCCGATACGCCGGAATCCGATTTCCCCTGACATTTGCTCGCACTGCCTAGTTAGGGAAAGGTCTGTTTGATTTACAATGTGATCGCAGAGGTTCATCCCTGCCCCTCTGACTGATGGCTCGCTGGGAGCTGATCAAACATAGCGCAGCTCGATGGCGTGAAGGCGCTGTCATCTCCAATCCATTACGCCAGCGCCGAGCACCTCGGGCGATGGGGAAGCTCTGTCGGCATGATAGATGGTGCCAAGATGAGGGTAGGCCATCAGGGAGCCGCTACTGGACGAAGAAGGCTCTTTATGGAGGCGTGCAGCGGCCATGACCAATAGCTCACATCAACGCGGTGCAGTGCCAAGATCTGCAGCAGGTCGGGGCGAGGCGACCTGATCCACCCTGATTTCGCTGGTGTCTTGTGTATGCAGTAAGTGATTTTGGTGGGGAAGGTCCGTAAATGTCATCCACTCTGCATTGTTGTACATGGGGTCGACGTCTGTTTTGGGCTTTATTCTGGATGCCATCTGCACAGAGTTCATGATTGTCCTAGAATTACTGTTAAAGTGTAAAGATTTTATGCTGAACTCGATGCACTGTGGATATCATCCAACTGACCACTGCCAGTCTCTCCGCGTATTTCAGCTACCCAAACTGCATCATGGATTGATATCACAGTAGGCATCGAATACAGGTGAAACGCTTCTATATTGCGGGGAGCACGCTCCCCACGCGTCCTTGACGCAAAGTACACAGATTCAAATCATTTTTCGCTGTATCATACATGCACTTTATCTCCTGTTGTCACCGATGCAGCCTGTTTCATAATGGTGTGCCCTTTCGTCTCAGTATTCATCCACCTTAGTATTGTAAAATTTTGTCTCAGTATCCATTAGTTCATGCTAAATTGTTTAATGGATACTTTGTGCATAGTTCCAAGACAGCATTGGTAATTCACCAGTATTTCCATCACATGTAAATTGGTTTTTCACAAGGATATACTCGGGAAATCTCTTAATATGTGAAATGGTGCATTTCTCGGAACAACATTACTGTGAAATATTGCTTGCATGCAGAAAAACAATTTCGCGAGACCATTTTTCTTCTGCGCCCAATATCATTTCTCCATCATAGACCATTCCTTGCTCTCCAAGAGCCTGACACTCTGTGCATCTTAAAACTGCAGAAAATCCATTAAAAACGGTCAAGCCATTTTTCATTCGAGCCCAATGGGATTGGGGCAGATTTTAGCAGGCAAGGCAGGAAGACACTGGAGGGAGAAAAGACATAGACAGAATTGACCCGCCATGCAGCAGCTGCCGTCCGCGGTACAAACTATATGCAAATGGACGCAACGGCAGGTCGCCGCCGAAGTGGAGGATTTGCATATTACGGCAAAATGCATCATTGTTTCTGCAGCGTCTCACTCGGGAGTGACGGTCATTCCTACGCAAGGGCAACCTGCCCCTGGTGGTAAAAACTTGGACGCTTTCCGTCGTTGACAGAGTGAACATTTGCGCTAACGTGAGTAAATACATATAAATATATATATGCTCAAGGAGATCGAAACACCATTAAACACAAACATTTCTAAGACAGTTTGAGAAAGTTGCACCAAAACCACAAGAGGGGTCAGTACCAGGACAAATAAGTCATGGAAGACTGAGTTCTTACAAAATGAGAAGGACTGAAGTAGCGAAGCAAGACGGCAAAAACCCTAACGGCAAGCCAATACCGTAAAGACATTAGACTGAAATAATGACACAATCCAGAATGATGTAAAATTATTACTCGAGAAAGAATTTTACTGAATGTACTGAATATTATAAATTGTTTTTGCCCCGTTCACAAGGACATATTCCCTCTCGTGAGGAGCAGGCACCATGGCGGCAGAAGACTGCCTGGTCGCATTGCCCCACGCTGGCTGGTCACGGCTCCCATGGCGAGCACAGTGTGGGGACACCCTTCTCCTGGCCGTCTAGGGACAAAGAGCTGGACGAGCTTGCTGGGGAAAAAATTCCGTCAAATAAGGGTACAGCTGGGTGGTGAGCTCACACTCCGGTCCCTGCAGACCGCCCCACTCATTCGGTCTGCGAAATTCAAACCCTGTTACAATGGCAGCGCATCAAATTAACTGCCTTGAATTATGACAATATTCCGTCTGATTGAAGGGGGGACGTCGAGAAAATTCCGAGAAGCTGACTGCACTCGGGATATTGAAAATTTGGGAGGAAAAAAATATGACAAAGCTTTCTCAGTCTTCTGGTCCAACTTGGACGGATGATGGGGAGAGCTGACAGGACGAAATGGGAGATAGGGGCAGACACAGCGCCTCTATTAACACAGTGTCAACAACCCCGGGGAAATTGCCGCGCCACTGAAGAGGCGTCCACAAAGAGCAATCAGGTTGCGTCCGTTTGTCCCCGCTGGATTCCGGGACAGGAGAGGAGGGGAGGGGGGCTAACATCTACTGACTTGGGACTCTCTCAAGGTCTCACCATAACCCTCAAC
This sequence comes from Theodoxus fluviatilis, assembly GCA_034096865.1. Lineage (NCBI taxonomy): Eukaryota > Metazoa > Mollusca > Gastropoda > Cycloneritida > Neritidae > Theodoxus > Theodoxus fluviatilis. The sequence continues at coordinate 92,586 of JAWQFJ010003566.1, read as the reverse complement.
CCTCCTGAATCACGCCACTGGCTCGTGACCGCATTAATTGCTGCTGGAGCTTTATTGTGATGGATTCTGAGCAGAATTGCTTCATT
>JAWQFJ010003566.1:57500-87500 GCA_034096865.1 Theodoxus fluviatilis | reverse complement strand
TTTTTACAAGACGTTCAATGATGTCTGGTTCTATCGGTACAATATATATTTTTGCAAAGAACACGATACATGTGTCCCTACTTCCAGACAAATCAGTCTATCACACTTTGACATTCTTTTGTGTGCCGTAGGCTCAGATACATCGGCATTAAAGACCAGCCCTTAAGTCTTCATTTGAATTGGTGTTGGATGAGTTAGATCCTTGGCAACAACACCCCATCTCCCCACCCCACCTTCCCACCCCACCCCACTCCTCCCCACCCCACCCCATCCCACTCCACCCCACCCCATCCCACTCCACCCCACCCCATCCCACTCCACTCCACCTCTCCACCCCACAGTATTAATGCAGAAAGTCACAACAGCGTTCCCAGCCAGCGAGGCTGTGTCCCTAACGTGCTCTTCTAAGGGCGGGATCCCACAAACAACGTACACTGTCCGCCCCACAGCCAGTGTGGCCTCCCACGGGAAAAGGTCCGCCTATGAGACTAATTAAGATGGAAACAATTTCATTGCTTGGAGACGACGGCCAATGAGAAAATGCATGAGTAAGTGCCCGGATGGGGGTCTCACAGGAGGAAATGCCCCCACAAGGAAGGACGGGAAGGAGGAGAATGGGGAAGTATGAGATGTGGGCCATGGGGAGTGGGGGTGGGGGGTGGGGTGGGTGGGGGCGGAGATAGGAGAGGGAGGGAAGTGGAAGAGAAGATGGGCTGGCTGAGGAAGGGTCAGGACGATGGTTAGGAGGCTGGAAGGGTCAGCCAGATGGACACAGAGATGGAGGGCGAGGAGTGAGGTGACTCATGGCAGAAGAGAACAAGTGTCAACGGGCGTTTTCTCTCCAGCCACATTCTGATTGACGCAGCCTTTAGTTGGGTCATGTCTTGGTTTTAAGACCCAATAACCGATCCCTCCCTCCCTCTCCACTGATTTGCACTTAGCTCTCTCCCCCACGCCAGATTAGGCCAGGCTCTTCAGATGACAGGGCAACAGCCCCTGTCGTCTTCATCAAATTACTCGAAACAACCAAGCTCCATCCCAGCAGAGCCCTGACGAAGTTTCACCAGATTCGTCAAAGTTCGGGGACAAGTGAACTCTGGATATGGCCTGACAGACCGTACATGATTGATGGCAATTCAATATTTTACGCATTTAACCCTTTCAAACTTGATGACACTATTCATCAAAATGCTGACGTGGCTCGAGAATTTGGTTGACACTGATAAACATGTTCTTTTTTTAAATAATGCCTGAACACAACATAAATTCAGAGAAGGCTCCTGAAGCCACGCATATGTTGTATGCAGATGTTGCGCATTCAGCTCATAATTGTATACTTTATTTTAAAATCATAGACCAAGTCTGACATGGTAATCAATGAATACCGAAAAAAAGATTCGTGCAAGCACGTGTGTATAATGTTTTATTTTTTCACATCTGTCGAATGTTTTGCTGATTGAGCGTATGCAGCAGTTTCCTTTGAATCATCATTCCTATGATGACGTCGAGAGGGCGAGAAACTGATGTGGGAAATATTTTGATGTTGAAATTGTTTTGAGAAGAGAATGAGAAAAACAAACAAACCAGCTTTAATGTTATCACAGGAAAGTGGTGAAATGAAATTGTCAAAAGCAAAGATTTGGGTCTGTTATGTACTCTCACCTTGCAGAGACTACACAATTACATTCTTTACTTCAAAATTAGTAAAACAGATCAATCTCTACAAATCGACATATATATATAAACTGTTTTAACATCAACCAATGTGGTTTGAAAATGTCCCACCATCCACAGCGGGAGTGAATTCAATGTCTTTGCAAGCAGACACCTTCTTTGTATCCTTAATGATGAGTACCAGCACACACGCTGGGCTTGCCAGTCAAACAAGATCGCCTCCTGCTGTAAACTATCAACCCGTCAAAAACATCTAGCATGAAGAGGGAACAATGACAACCACACCACAACAAACCAGGAGGAAACAAGGTCCCAATCGCAGGCGGCAGTTCAAGTTTGAATGTTTCATGACGCTGATTCACCAAGCCTTCAAGTGACTCCATGACTCCATATGTGGCGGTGCAGCAGCAGAGCTCAAATGCCAGAGGGCCTCCGCCTACTTCATTCGGGTGCCTGGGGACATACGTAATGGAGCGCTTCCCTATCAATTCACAACGCAGCCTTTGAAGTCGCCGACATCGGGTGCCGGGTTCCTGTGAAGGTCACGGTAAGAATTCCCTGGCGAGTCTGTTGCCGGCATCCTGGTCGCCAGGAATCAATACATCGATGCTTGGAGTTTCCAGCTGTGTCGGATTTAGAGCACCAAAGTGTTTGCAAAGTGTTTTACTGATCAAAGGCACTCTCCTCTGCTTCCTCCCTCTCAGGCAAAGATCACTGGCAGATGGCTCAATCATGAAATAGTTTATCACTCTATGATTACAAATCGCGGTGCTGCAGACAGTTGTGAACGCTGTGTAACAGTGCTGGATGTTAAGCTGTTCAATACAATGAGTCTCCGTCTCACGAATATTAACTACATTCGGAATTTGTAGTGTTACCTTTGGCAAACTTGCCAACCACTTAGCTGTATATCTTGACGCTTTGGAAGTCATGAACGAAATTTCAGCCTGCCGTAGGCTTGTCTGGATAATTATTATATCCTGTACATTGCATTTCCTTTTCACGATATTCTTGAGAAATCGAATGACTATATCCTTATTTGATGGTTCGTTCAGTCAACTATGTTTTTCCCTCACAATGTCTCTCTCTCTCTGTCTCTCTCTCTCTGTCTCTCTCTCTCTGTCTCTCTCTCTCTCTCTCTCTCTCATGTTAATGATCAACACTTTTTGATCTTCTGCCCCTCAAGTTACATTGTTTTACGAAGAAGTTAGTTTGCTGTCACATAAACGACATTTTGACTTCGAATCTGAAATAAACACCTCTCAAACCGTGACAGCAATATAGTTGACCTGACAAACAACAGTATCATCTGAGGAACTTAATTCTTCCTCGACAGCTAAAGAAGATCGAGATTGTTTTATGTGTAATACGTGCCAACCACCCACAACTCGCTTCCTGCACTGCGAAGGCGCTGAAGGAGAAAAATCAAACCTATCCACAAGGCGTCAAAATCATTCAAACTGGAAGCACAAAAACTCGGGTTTTTGTTGAGGGAGGTTCGCAATAAACAGAACCTGCTCGCACCAGGAGATAAACGAATCGTTAAGCCACAAAGTCCCCTGCTGGCAAATCAATGACGCGGGGACCGCCTTGGCTTTGAAGGTCGCGATGCCGTCGCCCGAACGAAGGGACATGGCGCGTGCATCAAAGCCAGCGCACAGAGACCCCTGGTGGCCAGAAAATTCCTCCGCAGTAGCGAGTGGCGGCCATCTTGAACGACCTAGCCCTCCCCCCTGGTGGCGGAAGAGATCAATGCTGGAAGGGGCAAGAGACGTCACAGCGGAGTGAGAGAAGCGCGGCTGGAGTGGAGCCTGAAGCAAGCCCCGGTCCCCGTGTGTGTGTGTGTGTGTGTGTGTGTGTGTGTGTGTGTGTGTGTGTGTGTGTGTGTGTGTGTGTGTGTGTGTGTGTGTGTGTGTGTGTGTGTGTGTGTGTGCCCTGTAGACCTCGTCTGTCCTCTTTTGGTGCGCTCTCTCTCTCTCTCTCTCTCTCTCTGTATGTCTGTCTGTCCTCAGTTTCCTTATATCATTCCCTGCCTTTTTTCACACACGTCCTCTCTCTCTCTCTCCCTTCCTCCCTCCCTCCCTCCATCTGTCTGTCTGTCTGTCTGTCTGTCTGTCTGTCTGTCTGTCTGTCTCTGTCTCTCTCTCTGTCTCTCTCTCTCTCTGTCTCTCTCTCTCTCTCTCTGTGCCCCTCATTTCATTCCCTGCCTTTGCTCACTCTCTCTCTCTCTCTCTCTCTCTCTCTCTCTCTCTCTCTGCTGGCTTATTCGGGTATATTATAATCGAACTGTCCTACGCGTAGTGTCCTCGTAGTGTCTTTTCTCTCGCACGTCATGGTCTGTCATTGTTAAAGCCGTTTCCTAGTCTGTCTTTTATCACACCTGCACCCTTTCTACCTACACAAACGAGTTTATGTTTCTCCTTCTGTCTTCCTTAATCGCTTCCAACTCCATCCTTCTCCTTTTTTCAAACTGCCTAATTACTTACTTAAAAGTCTGGTTCTTAATATGATTGATAGTCTGACTGTCTATAATGTGCTTGCCCGTCTTCAAATCTGCCTGCTTTGGTGAATGTCTTTATATATGTACATCTTCCTTGATATCTTTCCATCACCCGTCTTTTTGTTCTCGATTCTTCGAGCTCATGGTCCCATTCGTTGCCTCTCTTGGTCTCCCTGCGAGTAACAAACGACTCACACTAGCAGTTGTCAAGTCGGACTGCCTTGTTGAAAGAATTCCTTTCTGAGAGAGCTCTGTTTCCTTGGTCGCAGGCTGGACCAAATTTGATGAATTTGATAATGTGATTTCACGCTTGAGTCGACGCGGCGACAGTGTATTTATTGCGCAAGGACGACGTGACGGGCAGAAGGGGAATGGGATGGGGGTGTAGGTTGGTGAGGGGTGCAAGAAGCAGGGTGCACTGGGGTGGGGGATGAAGTGCAAACAGACCTTGTTTTTTTCGGGGCCGGGTCGATGGCAGGAGATTGGCCCCTCATCCCTCACCATCTGTCTCCCTCTCTTCCCCTGGAACTAGCAGGCAGGCAGGGTGGCAGAGAGAGAGAGAGAGAGAGAGGGAGGGAGAGAGAGAGAGAGATAGAGAGAGCCTGCCAAACAGGCAGATGCAGGTAGAGAAGAAGTTTGTCAGGCAAGCAGAGTGATTGGTAGTCAATTACGAAGAAAGTCAAGTAAGCCGAGTGGTCCGTAGGAAGTAAGGAAACCACTCCATCAGGCACAGCTGTCGCAGGCAGTAAGAAAAGCAACCAACCAACCACATAAGTTAAAAAGCTGAAGTTAAATCCATGCGAAAAGGCAAAGATAAAACAAAAGTAGGCGGTCACAATTGGTAAAAGGCAGGCAAGCAAAAAGCGCTCTTAGGGGCGTACGCAGATGAACGGCACGGTAAAGGTGATCCCTGTGGCAGACAGGCAAGGAAATACGGGCATGGCAGACGGTCAAAGAGGAAGAAGAGGAGAAAGGAAGGACAGGAGAGACTATCAGAGGAAAGGATCAAGCAGGCATGGGAGGACAGCAGACGGGGAGGCTGGCAGGAAAGTGTATGGACACAGAGAGCGGGTTCAAACGGCAAACAGACCCAACACGACACGTGCAAACGCTCGATGTCCTTCCGCAGAATGTCAATGTTCCAATCGTCTGAGTGTGGAATATGATTCAGAAGGTACAGTGACGGATTCAAACCACTGTCATTGTCTCCGCCTTCCCTTGCAGCAGGCTGGTCAATGCACTGAAAGACCCTCCATGCACCTGTCACGAAAGGAACTTATTGAAAACCCTTTTCCGGGAATCAGATTATACGATTCGGAGGTTGTTAGTCAACATCCTTTTTCACAGCACGTAGCATGACACCAAACCTTCATCGCATCATCTTCCTCTAGTTTATCTAAATTTGCAGAAATATATACTCCCATTCCTTTACAATCAAGATCAAAGCAGTAGTGTTTGTAAAATGCGCGCGTGTGTGCGAGCATATTTCGCCTTCCCGCCGGGCCGTGTTCCCGTACATCCGATGGGTTTTCCAAGTGGGCACGTGCTTGCAATTAAGCGCGTGTGTAAATGCGCACACGAATGTGTGTATGTGAAAATGTGTAAATGTCTATCTGTCGCCTTCTTCACACGTACATGAGTGTGAAAATGTGTATGTGTATCTGTCGCCTTCTTCACACGTACATGAGTGTGAAAATGTGTAAATGTGTATCTGTCGCCTTCTTCACACGTACATGAGTGTGAAAATGTTAACACAGAAAAAGCAGCTGATACGCCGCCAGCGCTAGGTGAGGGTAAGACGAGATCCTCCTCGCCTCCAGGCAGGCCTCGGCCGGTCCAGGTCAAGAGGCGCGAGAGTTGCTTCCCCTGTCCATCCATCATGGCCGCCGCTGTATCGATTGCTGGAGGAAGAGAAAGGCGAGCAGGCGGACAGGACACTGGGACTCCTGACAGGCCGCCGCTAATCTCCTCGCCCCGTAATTCAGATCAACCAAATCCATTTAGCAATACTCAGGGGAAGGCGGCCACTTCCTGCAACTTTTTTTCTCTCATTGAGCGCGGCAGAACATAAATATTAGCACGCCCCGTCCCCGTCTTGAAGAGTCGCGGCCAGCAGATTGCATCGGCTGCGGCGTCAGTCTTCTCGGCGTCAGCAGGTCAAGCGAGGTCCGGCAATCACGGGAACCCATCTCTGCGCCAATCTGCTCGCTGCTGACACTGTTTTCTGGTTCCACAGCGCAAGCAGTTTTTCAGCGTCACGACGTCTTCTCAAAAAGCGCAAGTCAGACACCGCTCTCAGTAAATCCTAGACCCCGTCATTCCCACAGGCGCCACCGTCATACCCCTTTCCTCCACACGCGGGTATCTGGCAGCCTGTAGAATTTACTTTTACCATTGGGTCCCGGTGCCAGTCATTTCAGCATATGTCCTACTTTTCACCCCTTGTTCCCTGCCTCGCAAGAGTCACGCTACCTCCTACCCCCATCCCACTCCCACCCCTATTTCCGCACTGCGATGTTTCCAGTACTACGACTCCGGGTCGAAATACCGTCTACCAGGGACCCTTTCCTCCGCCCTCTCTCCTCCCTTATTCCCACTCCTTACCCCGTCATCTCATTTCGTCCCCACCTCCCCTAAACCCTTGCCCACCCACCACTTCCTTCCCCTTGCTCCAAGGCTGGTGCCAAGATTGGCTGTGCCTGAAGGTAGACGCCGGCAGATTGGCGTGTAGGTCACAGAGCCAGAGCGGGCTATCTTGGTTCTGACGCGGCGTCTGCCAGGACGCTTGACAGACTGAAAGGAGACGTTCGGGACTGCGGCGCTGATTGCGTGCCTCGCTCTATAGGTCCTTGCCTAATCCCTCACACCAACTGGAGGGCCTTCAAGACAGCGTGAGGACACGGAGGGATTTTTTTTTCCATTCTGAGCGTGTTCACTGTCAATGGTGTCACCGAAAGGGATATCAGAAGACTTGCAATTAATGCAGTTGCAGTGTCTAAATGGTGATTATTGCAACTAACTGGAGAGCAGCACGAGTTGTATTGTTCTTCAATATGTTAAAGTTTCACGTGCACTCTGAAGTATACATTTTTCCAGACGTGTCTTCGTCACGTATACACGGTACTCTGATTGTAAGTCCCTCTCATTATATGCGTCGCCGGCATTCTTTCATTAACGTCATTTTTGTCTGCCACAGAGAGTCAAAGATGCAGCTGTTATTCTGTTTTGTCGATGAAAAAGCGAAATCACTTTAGACAAGATCCTTTGGAGCTTACATCGAGTGTCTGCCCTCAATAAGAGCCTCTGTCATCCCCTTGATTTGTCGTAGCTTAGGAGCAGATTGGACGCTGCAACATGAAGCTTGATTCATCCATTGTAACTGCAGAAAGGAGTCGGAGCTGAGTAGTATAGTGCACTCCCCCATTCATCCTCATCGTCCATTGTGCCGGTGTCTACACACAGCGCCCTGGCAGCTTCCGATCCTTAACAATAAGGGACACGGTAGGCTCGGGGGTTATCTCCCTTGAAAATGGCGACCTATTGTGAGGGCGCTGCGCACTGACGGGAAGTGGTGGGAGTGGCGACAGAGACAACTCACCGTAGACTTCCGCTTTATTCACAAATCGCGGGTCACCAACCCTAGATGGGGGGATGCGCAGCACTTACGCAGCTGTTGAATGGCAGCTGGGTGTGGGTGCGAGTGCGACTGTTTTCGGGGAAAAGCTGTCGCCTTTTTCAATGCAGGCCCAAATGAAGACTTTTCAGATAGGAATTGTGTGTGTGAAGTAGAAGGGCGACAATAACAAGGAAGTTGTTCATCTTGCAGTGTGCCTCGTGAGATTATGTGTTCATGGAACAGTGTTGTTTTCGATGGTAAAGCTCTTCACTCGCTCATCTAGATCAACTGCACACAAATTAAGTGTCTGCAAAAAGAAGGACGGGCAAGGGTGGATGTAGGAAGAAATGAGGGGGGGGGGGAGCACGGGGTAAGCGGGCGGGGAGGGGGGGAGGGATAGATCAGGTTAAGTCCTCATAACAAACTTTACATTGTTGTAACATTTTGTGGACTCAAAATCACCGTATCCGCAGGTTCGACGGTATCCTCATCAACGTATTGCTATAGCAAAATATATTACGCGCAGATATAATCCTAACCGTCGCTAATACCACACCAATGCACCTCCATCGTCTTTGTCATATTTACCCATTTTGTCAGCAGCAGCAGCAACAACAATAACAACAACCACAACCACAACATCGATATCTTCGTCGTCTTAACACAACAACAACCACTACGATCATCATCATCATCATCATCATCATCATCATCATCATCATCATCATCATCATCATCATCATCATCATCATCATCATCATCATCATCATCATCATCATCATCATCATCACCACCACCACCACCCCCACCACCACCCCCACCATCACTGTACTTATCGTCGTTGCCGCACCACCGCGAGCGTCATTACTACCGATGACATTACTGTCATGATTGTTACGGACCGGCTAACTGGGCCTCGAGTTAGCCTAGCCCGATCAATGAAAATAAACAAGAAAAAACACGAACACCAGCACGGATATGTAAATGAGTGTATTTGACACAAACACAATCATTCAACAGCCCTGTCCCACACCAGGGCTCACAGGTGCTAACGTGCGGCCCCCACCGACAGTCAGTCTACAGACGCTCAAGCGGCCCTGTAGCGTGGAAAATAGTAACCCGTGGAAAACAGTAACCGGAAGTCATCGCAGAGTTATCTGCGAGGGACGTGCTGAGAATTCCACTCTAAAAAGAGACGGCACCCGCCACTCCGCCTGACTGACTTGGCACGCCCAGGGAGTTATGCTAAGATCCGGCCGCGTAAATATATCTGCGTTTTGTGACAAACGTCCTTCTCGGCGGTACTGTACTCCATGCACCTTAACGGTGCGCGTGATTCGGGTGTAATCTTAAGCTAAACGACGTTTATTGGCGCTGCTGAAATGGTCGAAGTCGGAAACATTCGGAACGTCGTTTAGCTTAAGATTACACCCAAATCACGCGCACCGTTAAGGTGCATGGAGTACAGTACCGCCGAGCAAGACGTTTGTCACAAAACGCAGATATATTTACGCGGCCGGATCTTAGCATAACTCCCCGGGCGTGCCAAGTCAGTCAACGGTCGCGTTTTATAAAACCAGACTACAAACAGACTACAGGGAGGTGACTCCCATATTATTTCCGCCAGGGGAGACGGCTTTACACGGGGAAAAACTTTTTTGAACGCTACATCATGTGTTAAACTACACAAATGCACCAAAACCTCGTAAAGCAACTAATGAGTCGTTTGTCGGAATATATTCCATGCGAAGAACAGGTGCAGGAGCAGTAAATTGCATAAAGCTCGTCCCTCGCAGATAACTCTGCGATGACTTCCGGTTACTGTTTTCCACGGGTTACTATTTTCCACGCTACAGGCCCCCGCCGACAATCTCTCTTAACCAGTGCTCAAGCGCTCAAGCGGCCCCCGCCGACAGTCTCCACACCGGCCCCCGCCAGTAGAGCTCTGAGCCTCAGCTAGCGTCTCGGAACTCGTACCATACCGAAGAACCCTGAAAGCAACGCAAACTCACTCATCCGTTCCTTCACTATCAATCATCATACATCCGCGGTATTTACAATGTAGAATGATAACGGATAAAATCAGCACTCACCCGTCTCCCTGGGGTTCAATCGCTCGATTGTCGCACATAGCTTTCACTCGGCAAATATACAATCAATCGGATCATTCGCTCACACGTGAACACTCCTAAGTCACAACGTCACCAACTAATGCTAAAAATAATCACAGTCAAAACACAATCACGTGCACCCACCACTCGGCACATTCGATTCGTAACAATGATCATAAGCATTTTTATTCGCCAACAGAACCAAAAAAGCTGCAAGTACTAACCAGGGTGGTTCCCACAACACATTCTGGGAACCTCAAACTTGGTTCGCCGATCTCTCCGAACCTGGTTTGTGGACCGAGAGTTCACTCACCTAATAGTAAGAGACGCCTTTAGCTGAAAACCTTTAAAAAGTAATCTTTCAACGTCACGCCTGTCCAGGAATCCACTTCTGCGAGATAAACCCCCAGGGATGATAAGGAAAAGTGCACGCCAAAATCGGAGTGTCTGGGGCTGTGCAGCCTAAAAGAAACCCTAGCCAAGGGGTGTACAAGCATCAGACAGGCAGAGCTTAAGTCTGTAGCAGAAAAATTCCGACTGAAAGATCAGGGGTCACCATGGAAATGGAGAAAGGGACAGACAGACAGACAGAGCTGGGCTTCGGGTGTGTGGGTGAGATGGAAGGTTTGGGGGGGAGTGGAGAGGGACTGGGGGTACATGCAAGAACAAGAAGGGCAAAGCCCATACGACTCACATGCTTGACCTTGACCTTTATATGACCTTGACCTTCAGGTGACCTTCAATATCAAGTTCAAACAACTAAACCTACCAATGACATCATACACAAAGAAATGCTTTACACATTTTTCCTACCAAAATACATGTGGCCTTGACCCAAGGTCAAGGTCATCCAAGGTCATGCAACACAAAGCTGTTAATTCAAGACATAAGAAACACAATGGTGCTTATTGGCACTTTCTACCATGAGATATGGTCACTTTTAGTAGTTCACTACCCCATTTTGGTCACATTTCATAAGGGTCAAAGTGACCTTGACCTTGATGATATGTAACCAAATGTGTCTCATGATGAAAGTATAACATGTGCCCCACATAATTATTAAGTTTGAAACAGTTATCTTCCATAGTTCAGGGTCAAGGTCACTTCAACAATCCAACTTTGAAGAGCTCCTGTGACCTTGACCTTGAAGCTAGGTCAACCAAACTGGTATCAAAAGATAGGGATTACTTTGCCCTATATACCATATATAGGTCAGGTATCCAATCTCAAAAACTTCAGAGAAAATTGAGAAAATGTGAAAAATGACTGTTTTTTAGACAATATTTATGGCCCCTGCGACCTTGACGCAAGGACAAGTCACTATGTATGTTTTTTGAGGCCTTGTCATCATACACCATCATGCCAAATTGGGTGTTGATAAACTTAATAGTCTCCGAGAAAAATCCAACGTTAAAGTTTTTCACGGACGCCCGGACGCCCGGACGCCCGGACGCCCGGACGCCCGGACGGACGACACGGGTGAGTACATAGACTCACTTTTGCTTCGCATGTGAGTCAAAAAAGGGGTGGTGGTGGTGGTGGTGGTTGTGAGTGAGTGAGTGACTGTAGGGGTAGGGGTCTGTATGTAGGGTAGAACAGAGGAAGCAGTTGAAATCATGCTATCGACAGGCCGTACACATAGACTCCAAACGCTCTCTCTGCACCCCCACCCTCACCCCCTCCACCTCCGCCACTCTACGTAGGAGTTGATCCCATGCGTCTGGAGATATTTTCCCATCACCTGTGACTTACGTGGGCGTCTGGATCCCAACTTTCCTTGCTTAAATCCCGAACAAAGGACGGACTAAAGGTTGTTGCCTGCATTCAGAGCAAACACGCAATGGTCAATGCAGACATAAGGAGCTTCAAACGACCGTGATTTCATGAACGATCTGATGCTTAGAAAGCATTCAGTTGAGGGCTTCCCTCTATTTCTGTCTGTAGATAGCTACGATTATCATTTCACTTTACCCTGGGATTACAAATAAGACGTTCCCAACACATAACATGTTTTCCTTGTGACACCGCAAGGTTAAAAAAAGAGACCAATAAAGAAAACGAAATAAAAGGGGAAAACAAGCAAAATGAACAAACTAAGAGAACCCATGCTGCTTGATTATGATATGACTGAAAGTAATTTGACACAGGATAGTGATGCATATAAATGGAGACAGAAAATAAGGAAAAAAGAACAAGCAGAAAAGAAATAGAAAAGAAAAGAGAAAGATGAAGAGAAAGAAAGAGAAAGACGGAAAGAAGGAAATAAATTTTTAAAAGTCATATCACTCCACGATGTGCACGCACTTACCACAGAACAGACACCTGTACGGAGACAAAGCTACTAAGGTAACATTGTTTTTTGTAGCTCCAGGTTTAATTCTACAAGGGTGTTAGTGTGGCCCAATCAAACTATTTTTGCTCACGTTAATTGCATCCACAGTTCCTTTACATCAGAAGCAACACGATAAATGTCTACAGTTACCAATACTGCATCTGGTATCCAAAAACGATGGGCTCCATTATGATTATTCAAAACGGTTCTTATAGTGCAGAACCAACACGAGAAACATGATCACGATGGCTGATTTGGCGTGTGCCGCCCAGGAAAGATAGGCTGCATTAGACGGAATTCTTTTATTCAACACAGTTCCCTTTACTGCTGAAACATAAAGAGGGTCATGTGCATGGTTGAAATATTGTATCTGTTGTCCAAAAATGACAGGCTACATTATTCTTTTTCTAGTTGTATTGTTCATTTAGAACAAAAGCAACATGGGAGACATGTTAAGAGTCGCGAACACTACATGTGACGTTCTAGAATAATAGGCTAAATCATGATTTATTTCAGCAGACATCTGGTTCGGCGTTTGACAGTAGCATCGAATCTGTATACATTGAACTGCCTTTGAATTATTGTCGAAAGTTCAAATACTTAGTGACTTTGCCTCCTCAAAGCGTTGAGTATTCAGATGGTGAAGATGTTCATTAATAACACAGTCGCTCTCACATTATACACGATAAAACATCATGTGACGCGAGAGAAGGTGAGAACAATCGCACTATCTACTCACCATAAATAAAAGGAAATGTTTTGTGCATCGCATTCGTATATGGATTCATTGACGTTAGGCGTTCATGGCAGTCAGGTTGAGAGCCCACTGCAATGCACAGGTGGCCCCATGCTTCTTGTCAGTCGAGTTTGTTCATGCTGCCACACCGAGCAGCCCACAGAGGGGACATTCGTACTACATGTATTAACGTGTGCAGATGAACCTGCTGAACCAACGAGCTAACTAAAACCGGTACCATTGATTCGCCCTTTAAAGGCCCATTTCTCGCGCCACTAACGCTACAACAAATAACGATAACGCCTTTAAAAGCTGGAAAGGCCGGAAGTGTGGCACGAAAATAGCGGTTCATAACGAGCTTTGACGGTGTAGGGGCGTCAGCGACCCCTCGTGGACCAGTCCACAAACGACGCGGCGGATAAACCAGCGGGACGCCTGTGACGGGAATAGCGTCGTTCTAAAACCGTCCCTTTATCACAACGCGGTTGCCACGGGCAACGCGTCGCCCTACCTCCATTCGCTGCTGCTGCTGCACTCCCTGGCTGCCGGAGAGCTAGGCTCGAGAAACAAGGGATGAAGGCGCCGAACACTTTTCCACTACCACTACCACCCCCAAACTATCCTTCTTTCAATTCACTTTAACATCCACACACCCCGCCCCTTCCTATCCTCCTTTCCTCCTTTTCTCCAGCCCCATCTCTACCCTCATCCCATCCCCTATGGTCACAGGAAATGAAAGGGCCTACACCTTCCTCCTCAATTCCGCAACCCCGGGGTATACTTCATAAGCTCAGCATGGAGAGACGGGAAAGAGAAGGAAGTCTCGCAAAGGGAGATGAAGTAAAAGAACCAAAAGACTACTCGTGAGAGAGTTAAAAAAATGTCAGGGGCAGACGGAGGAGAAAGAAAGAGAGGGATCAGTCAGCCTCAAAGATGAGAACCGAAATAGAGGGGTAAGTCACAGAGTAACAAGAGTTTGCTTTTCAGATTTTAAAAGGTATTCTTCTCAAGTTGAGTAATTGCAGCATGACCTCAATAGGGATATATATGGGGAGAGAGAGAGAGAGAGAGAGAGAGAGAGAGAGAGAGAGAGAGAGAGAGAGAGACAGAGAGAGAGAGAAGAGAGAGAGAGAGAGAGAGAGAGAGAGAGAGAGAGAGAGAGAGAGAGAGACAGAGAGAGAGAGAGTCAGAGTCAGACAGTAGAGAGTCACAGCAAAGATAATGAGATCTTTGGTCAGAGAGAGAGAGAGAGAGAGAGAGAGAGAGAGAGAGAGACGGACGGACGGACGGACGGAAGGACGGACGGACGGACAGTCAGAGACAGAGACAGAGACAGGGACAGAGACAGAGACAGAGACAGAGACAGAGACAAAGACAGAGACAGACAGACAGCCAAACAGACAGATAGACAGCCATACAGGCAGCCGCACAGACAGACACACAGACAGACACACAGACAGACACACATTTACAGAAAGACATGGCCACATGTAGACAGACAGATCTTACACATGTCCTAACAACAACAACACTATTGCAACAACGGTAGTTTCAAACGCCTTATTGCGCCAAGACACATGTTGAGAACGACAAAAAGATATACTGCACATACTACAGTCAACTGTCACCCACTGTTCCACAGATCCATTGTTTGTTAAGGTTTTAACCTTTCCAAGTTCACAGCTGTGAAACCGACAAACCTAACCAGCTAATACGTGCTGACACCGACATGGCGTCCAGCTTTGACCCAGAGCACAACTTCTGAAGGTCATCGATGGCCGCTTTGTAGTTGATCAAGCCTTCCCTCTCCACATGCCAGCGGACTGGACAAAAATCCCGCTTCCTATTGCTTCGGGTCATCATCGAGCCGGCAGAGGGCGAGCTGTTCTCCAATCCCGAACATTGTGTATGGCGCAGCTGACCCTTTTTGTCCGCGGGAAGAAGTGGTGGAAAATGAATTAGAGGCTTTTTCCCACACAGCGAGCTGACCCTTGCCCTCTCGCCCGAGGACAGATAATGATCAGCCTGCTGATGGATCGATACAGCGCGGGTGGCAATAAATTTCAACAGACAAATCAGCAATTGGATTGTGATGGAGGAAAAAGGACGCACAGGCAAAAACCGCTCAAGAGCCCAAGGTCAATTTCAACGCTTAGAGACATTTATTACGGAACGGGGAAGCGCGAGAAATGAAACTGATAAACTTGAAAATCTCCCTTGCAGGCATGCCCTTGCCAAAGCAGTTTCGTGACTTCGCATATTCACGATGAGAAAAACCACCGCCTGCTTTGCATTGCAAGACAGGAAGTAAAAACGGAACAGAAAATGCCACTCAGATTTCAAGATATAAACGTGGCATCGTGGCTAACGCTTCATTCTTCCTACGATGAGGCGTTTGTTGAAAGCATGTGCATGGAGAGGGAAATACGACAGCGTTGGATGAGGACGAGATACTTGAAGATGGCGTAAAGAGATACTCAAGTCAAGGATGTTATGCTGGACGAGGATCATCATTCAAATTTTGCATGAGACTCGCAAGAAAGCGGTAGAAGTGGCTGCTTTGCATGGTTACTTGGCTGACCAACATTTCGAAGTGGCTCAGTTCTCCATTGCCCTGAGAGAGAGAGAGAGAGAGAGAGAGAGAGAGAGAGAGAGAGAGAGAAAGAGAGAGAAAGAGTGAGCATTTCTCTACTGCTTGCAAGCCTTATCCACCTCGTCTTCAGCTCTGTCTGTGGTAATCACTCGCACCATTTTCCCTGCCTATTCTTAAGTTATCTTTGATGAAGTATGTATAACCAGGGCTGCATAAGTACCCATGCGTTCTGCAATGCCCATGTGTGTGTGTGTGTGTGTGTGTGTGTGTGTGTGTGTGTGTGCTAACATATCTTAAAAGGTGACTTTCACCTAAACTATAAAATGACACACATTTTCGGCAGAGAATATCATTTTCATGTGAGAAAATGCCAACTTCAATACAAAACTGCAGGCACCCATTTATCCTTTAGCTTTGGAGTGGAAAAAGCAGGTATGACAGCGTTTCATAAGTTTAAGCATTTTATTCCATTATCTTGAAAAACCGAACGGGTAAACAAAACTAATATTTTATCCAATCGATTGTTCTCGCAAATGAAGGTTGTTCATTTTGGAAAGCATGTTTGCCAAGCTTAGCAGCAGATTCCGAATGGAAAATATCGTTTACAAAATCACCAAAGAAAGTTTTACCACACTACACCATCAATAGCTACGCGTAATGAGAGGTTGCAAAGACAGGTACAATGTATTCAAGACGGGTTTTCAATCATCGACACAAAACTAATGTACCCTTCGAAATTCAATGTCTTTCACATCATTTCCCAAACTTTTAAGTGTCTTGCTGCTTCATGGCAGTATTTATTGAAATGTATGTTTCCCAACATGGAAAATTGCTTGGATTCACTCTATATACATCACAGCCAAAAATGAATATGGATAAGTGTTCCATACTTTTGTAAGCGGTTTGAGACCCAGACAAAGGGTGTAAGTCGCTATAAAAAACCACACCTTTACCTTTTTAAGTGTTCCATACTTTCACATGGAAATGTTCGGTCTACCGATTCTTATCTAGCGCTTTAACAGTCCTCTGAGAGTGCTTTAGCGTTTTACAGGAACATTCAAATGCCGTTATCCGTCCTTACTCATCACCATCTGCCACTGTATTTCTCCCTTCGTTTCTCACTTCTCTGCACTTGCACCGCCTTGAACACACCTTCTTGACACAATCCACAGAAAGCAAGGACAGCAGTGCTGAGTGATGCAGGGCAAGACTTACCCTACTCCCTTTGACGTTTGCATCGGCTCTCTCTCTCTCTCTCTCTCTCTCTCTCTCTCTCTCTCTCTCTCTCTCTCTCTCTGTCCGTTTGTGAATGTCTGTCTATTTGACTGCCTGTGTGTATGTCTGTGTGTCTGTGTATCTGTCTGTCATTTGTGTGTCTGTCTGTCTGTCTGCCTGTCTGCCTGTCTGCCTGTCTGTCTGCCTGCCTGTCTGTCTGTCTGTCTGTCTGTCTGTGTATGTGTCTGTGTGTCTGTGTGTCTGTCTGTCTGTTTGTCTGTCTGTTTGTCTGTCTGTCTGTCTGTCTGTCTGTTTGTCTGTCTGTCTGTAATCTGCTTGTTATGTTATCTATTTGTCTGTCTATCTTTCTCTCTGTCTCTGTTTATGTGTCTGTGTCTGTCTGTGTATGTCTGTGTATGTCTGTCTGTCTATCTGTCCGTCTGTCTGTCTGTCTGTCTGTCTGTCTGTCTGTCTGTCTGTCTGTCTCTGTCTGCCTCTGTGTGTGTCTCTCTCTCTCTATCTATCTATCTCTCTGTTACACACACTCACACACACACACACACACACACACACACACACACACACACACACACACACGACATAAACACACGCTTCCGAAAGATATATTCAGATGCAACAAACCGCTACTGACAAACCAAGAACAAAGACGATGACAGCGACGATGACTTACCGATGACGGCCAACGTGGAAGCCTGCCAGAGCAGAAGTAGGAATGGGACGCGACTGGTAGCCATGGTAACGTCCTGAACTCACTGCCCGGTCTATGTTTCACATGACCTCAGGGATTTTGCTCTTCTCACACCTGTAGTAGATAAAGCACAAAGGTCAGCTACTGGCCATCCTAGAGTGAAAAATGCAGCAAAAATCCCACTGCAAAGTGGGTAATCATGTGTACAAACACAACTATGCATTCATGAGCAAGCATGCAAACATGCATACACACATGCACAGTCGGATAAACGCGCGAAAGCACACGCGGACACAACACAATAATTAGAGTGACTGTTCTGGTGAATCCGCCCTATGAGATCGGTCCAGGTACGCCCGTTGCATAAAGAGCAAATAACAAAACGGTCAGTTAAAAGCACTGCATCCCGACGTTGCTCCATCAGTAGTGGACTACGACGACAGTCGCCGCTTGAGATGACTAGTGTATTTCAAACTCAGGCAATTGTTGTTGCCATCAAAGGAAAATGGAGAAAAAGCAGCGGCTTCCAACCGCTAAATTAGTTTCAGTTCGTAAGATCATCAAACATGCAATCAAATCAACAAGACCTTTTCTCCGTATCCGCCGTTTCCCTACGTCTGTGCGATAACAAGATGACTGGTGTTTTTATCATGGCCATCAGCAACAAACAGAAAATACATAATGCCAAATAGCTACCATTTCACCCTTTAGAGCCATGGTGAATGATGCGAGCTATCCAGCGTGGCAACCAAGGGCGTAGCTCCTCGAAATCATGCTGGACAAAGGCTTGCAGAGCAGTCACTAATTGGGATCTAACACTGGCACGACGCCAAAGTATGCAATACATGTTGGGCACGCCATCGCCGCAAATGGCAACAGAGAGCAGGGAGTGGGCGGCCGAGTTGTGGAGGTCACGTGGACCAAGTGTGTGCTTGCCCAGTCCACCAACTGGTCGAAAACCCTGTTCTCCGATGATCTCGTAGTGACAAGGGGGATGCAACGATTCGGACCGTCAACTCTTAATGCTCTTAAACAATGCCAGTCTTCGATCTTCCCTGGTTTTCTTTGTGACAGTGCGAACGATTTATTGGATTGCCTAAGTGTTTGACTGGACAAGCTTGTTTGAACGCAAAACTTTCCAAACGAGGCCGAAGCATATTGTGTAAAGACCGAAGTATGCTACGCACATCCAACGCCTTATTTAAGTGATAAACATTTTAGAATCAAGCTGTCCAATGGGGGCGATCTGAAATAAATACGTCATCAATTATTGCTAGTTACTGAACTATAAGCAAAACTCTTTTTGCAACAGCCGAGGCTGAGGACAGCTGTTAGTAGCAAATCGTACTTTTGTTTTTCACAGAATCTAGACGGTATAAGACCAATATACACTTTTTGATATTACTATCAACGACCATTTGAGGGCACCGTGCTTCATAAAAATAAATGAATAAATGCGTTCTTTGCGCGACCTATCTCTTGGCAGGGAAGCAGTTATTTATTAAGCAAACTGATTAGCGCTACAGGAAGGCTTACGATCCGACCGAGAGCGCTCAAAATGAACGCATATTTTGCCCTGTTTCTGTAAAAATGTTCCTAGGCCGACTGAACTTTTACGCAAGAAATGCGATTGCTGATCGTATCGTCGCACCGATTTTCTATTCGTCGCTGCACCAGTCAACACAAATCAAACGCAATGAGCGTATCTGCTCATAGACCCAAAAGACCCACTCAACTTGGCAGGCGCACGCTCGAGGTCAGTTGGTGAAGCTCTCGAAAACATTTTTAGCGTATTGGCTTGGATACGAAGTCCTGATACGACTTCCACATGATCGAATATACGAATGCTGAGGTCAACGTACTTTTGAAGTAAAAGGTTAACTTGTTTTTCTGTGAGCCAAATGAACACAGCAAGCCGTGTGCTCAACAGCCACAAATCTACCCAGCTCTGTCTACTGTGTGGAAGGTAACAACTTTCACTATTAAGAAATGTCCTGGAACCGTCTTCCAGTGTTCCGCATCACAGAGAAGTTCTGGCTCCTGTGTTTCTGATGTATATTAAAGGAGTGTGTCCTGAGGTTACAGGCAAAGACGATTACTGGAGGACCTCCGTTGATACTGGTAAGATAGTGTGTGTGTTTTTTAATAAGAGAGTTATTTCAGCAGACATCTGGTTCGGCGTTTGACAGTAGCATCGAATCTGTATACATTGAACTGCCTTTGAATTATTGTCGAAAGTTCAAATACTTAGTGACTTTGCCTCCTCAAAGCGGTGAGTATTCAGATGGTGAAGATGTTCATTAATAACACAGTCGCTCTCACATTATACACGATAAAACATCATGTGACGCGAGAGAAGGTGTGAACAATCGCACTATCTACTCACCATAAATAAAAGGAAATGTTTTGTGCATCGCATTCGTATATGGATTCATTGACGTTAGGCGTTCATGGCAGTCACAACATGAAATCAAAATCATGTATCTAAGGCAGTGACGGACTTATGTATTCTGCTATAAATATGCATGTAATTATTTTGTGGCATTCTATCACTTCCATTTCCGTCAGCTGATCAAAACGTTTTTACAAGCAACAGAATTACGATGTAATGTTCAAATACATGTTGGCATTTCACACACACACACACACACACACACACACGCGCGCGCGCGCGAGCATGCATGCAGGCATGGAGGGATGCACACAGACACACGCACACATACACGAATACACAAATGCACACACACACACACACACACACACACACACACACACACACAAGCACATAAAGGCATATACACATTAATGCGGATGCACACCTGCACACACACATACACAAACACACACACACACACACACACACACACACACACACACTACACATACACAAGCGCGCACATATAAACACACAAAAGCACACAAGGACACACGCGTGCATGCACTCATTCTCTCATAGGATCGAAGAAACTGACCTGTCTCAGATTGTTTCCCGAGGCAATCTCATACATTCATCCACGTGATATTGACAACCCTTCAGGTTCTGACTCCCACTATCAACCACGCTGGAGAGCACTCTGGCAGGAAAGATCAAAGCAGGCATCAGCCTCTACCTTGGCAAAGCCAGACAGACGACCATCGATTTCAGGGCACAAAGACACAGGCAGAGCGTGACTGCCTTCAGGACGTCTTGTTGGAGCAACCCACGTTGACTGCCTGTGTCTGCCACCGTGACCAAGACAAAGGTTCTCCTAGGCAGCCTCTAGACAGATGGTCAATGCTGAAGCGATGCTGTAACAGAGTAAATGCCGAAGAGATGCAGCTGATGCATCGGCGCGTTGTTAAGGACGCTGTACCACGAGTTAAACACCGAGGGCACGAGTCTCTTCCGTCACTGAGGCAATTAAAGACAGTCAACGTTGAAGAGTTGCAGTGAGGTAAAAAGTAAATGATGGGGTGAACCGAAGAGACAGAATCCTGGGAGGCCGGCACGTGGCAAATGCCTTGGTTCAGAATGGTCTGGACTCGCACTGAGGCCAGATCAAGCGTAAACTGACAGGAAGAATCACACCGATCCCAAGACTTTGCCTCGAGTCTGCCCTCAGTGATGCTCTCTGGCCAAATATTCAGCAAGCCTAAACCTCCTCCGCCTACGCCTACAAAGCTTGCTCGACAACTCCTTCCCGGATGGGCCCAGGCTTGAGGTTTATTCCCTCATGTTCCGGTACTCGTGTCCCTCGAGGTCAAAGTGTTGGTTTGAATAGCTACTTTCCACGTCATAGTTGCTCAGACTCACTGGGTTGACATAGTCACGTGCGACAAGTCATAGAGCTCGGAGACTGGTATCGCGGTTCACTGCCCATTAACGCACAAAGTTCAGGGCATTTGAGGTGAGCGACACTCTGTTAAAAAGTGGCTCCACTCCTTTTGCAGCTTACTCAGCTTCCAATGAACACGTGCGCGCAGTCGTGGGGCGCAGCTGCACCTGTCTTGAGAGTATTCGCTTCTTTCAGGACCATGTCAGAGTCTGTCAGAGTCCCGGCAACGAACCGACGTCATTTGCAACATTTCATTTCAGTGAATGTTTTCAAGAACATTTCCATCATTTCTCGAACGCGTTGAATGTCAAGTTACAATGCTTACGTACAGTTCCGTTTTAGTTCTTCACACACACACACACACAGGTTAAAAAGTTGGCAAAGTCTCAGAATAAAGGTCATCCAATTTTGAAAGTAATTCCGAAGGGACAGAATCACTGCAAAAAGACAGAATTGCCGTAAAAACAGTCAGATCACGACGGCACGGAATTCCTGCCATGGACACGCCAGCAACCTGCAAAGCCAGGAGATGAACAAACTTTTCTCTCTGAAGTCAACTTCACGAACTGGGATTCCAGCCACGGGGCTCAAGTGACCTTCTTCCTGTCTCCTCTCTCTCGCTGACGCGAGAGGCATCACTCTTTTCTGCCATTCTGGCATCCTTGGCAGAGACAGATCTCGAGGTACACTTCACATGACCTGCAGGCAGAGAGAGTTTTTCTCGCTGGTCTTGGACTTCGAGCAGATGACAAGGCAGCCTCCAGGAAGCACTGGATCAAGTAGCGGTTTGGGACGCTCAGAGAGAGGGACAGAGGAGATGGCCCAAGTGGGGTCCTCTCTGCCACCAGTCTCGCGTCCTGCTGGCAGTCACCAGCCTAGGGGTCCCAAGAAGACCGATACAGGAATGAGAGAAAGAAGAGGAATGGGATGAAGGAAACGACGGGGGAGGGGAGTGCTAATCGAACAAGGGGGTAAGGGGAAGGGGTGCCAGTGGGGGGGGGGGGGAGGGGGGTCGGATGGTTGGAGATCAGCAGTGGACTCTCCCGGCCCAAGAAGGACCTCCAGGGCCTAGGCTTTCATATGCAGATGAATCCCAAGAAATGACTCATAAAATTCGGAGGGGAGGGGAGAGCCACAATTTGCTACCCCCCTCTTCGCGCAAAATGCCCTCACAGTCTGGAGACATTCGGTGGAGCCAGCATCCCTGGGTCGAACGCTGTGAATCGACTGTCGCATGTCTAGCGTGGCGGGACGTCGGCGGGGATGGGGTGCGAGGGGGGGGATCGAGGGGAAGGGGTGGCAGCTACTCATTGTTTGGGCTTTGCCAGACTCGCTCAGCCAGGGTCGAAGACAATGCCTTCATTAACCTGCACGAGGCAGGGGCCGAGGCGAATAATGCCCTCCCCGGGGAGTGGCGCTCATCAGACATTTCATGCATTTTATGCAAGACCCTCTCCATCAACGAACAGGTCAACCATTTTGACATCCTGCGCAGCAACCCCTTCGGTCCGATTGACAGGCCTCGCTAAAAATTTCATCGAATGTCAGTTCTTCCATTGTCCCGGAACAGCGGAACCATCGTGCGCTCTTTCGTGGATACTTCCCAAAGTTACTTAAAAGCAGAGCAAACAAAAAGGCTGGAGGAAAGCGGAACGTTGGATAATTACTCACTATTAAGTCCGAACTAACAGTGGCTGTAGCCATGGTAACGACCTAGACGAAAGAAAGTCTAAAGGGCAGGCCAAATTTGTTGAAGCCGATCAAAGAAAATAAATAATTAACTTTGGGCCCAAATCAGTACGAAGACTGCTGGTTAATGAAGCAAGCAACCAAAATCGACTGCTATCAGAAGTTTACGTGCGACATATATGTCTGCTAGTCAGTCTGATATGAAGTTTTCCTGGCTTGGTTTTATTGCATAATGCTATGGTTGAATGAATAAATAGTAGGACTGATGACTAATAACAGAAAATCAACCACATTACGGGGACATTTGAATGAAAAATGTCTTGTAATAATCATTTTAAATGTTGTAAAAGGGAGGAAAATTAGATAGGAACTGCAAAGCCATGTTTTAACATACGCAGGAAGAGGTAAGAATATTTCTCTCATACAGCCCTGAGACAGACACAGGGTATCACAGCAGTTTAAATTCAAAGGTTCCCTGATTTCATTGTTATCAACCGTCACCTCGCACGATACCGCTGGTAACAAGGACAGGAGATAAGGGAGAAACGAAAACGACAGTCAAGGAAATTCTCCAACCATTCGAATGATGCACATGATATCTATTTCATGTCTTTCAAAGGTAGAGAACGGACTGGCAGGGTCATAGAAGCAGTTTGGCAGGCAGGCAGGCAGGCAGGCAAACATGCAGGTGGAGCTGTGTGCACAGGCACGCTTGTACACACACACACACACACACACACACACACACACTCACAAAGACACAAAGGCAGGCGCACAAACACGCATGCACACACAAGCATGCGTGCATGCACTTAGGCACGCACACACACATACGCATCCCCCCCCGCCCCCCTCCCCCCCCCCCTCCGGCAACTAAATTCGCACGCACGCACGCACGCAAACACACCTGGTCACACATACACTACACGCACGCATGCACGAATGCACATACACACACACGCGCGCACGCTCGCACGAACTACACACACACACACACATATACACGCACCCGCACATCACACATGTAACTCTAAAAGAAAGGACACTGTAATCATGTCACGTGGGGTCCTGTCGTCCTATAAAAGTTGCGTGATAGGGTGACATTAGATTGGAACAGGCGCACTGAACCGTGAAACTCAATTTTTCGGGAGGACAGCGCCAACACACGTTACTGCGCATGCGCGACTGCCTGCAGCAGCATGGGAGTTGAAGCGCGACCAATGAGACATTAGCACTGGACGCAGGGCCCGACATTACGCAAGATGGATGGCCTGACGTAGGCGCGAACCTATTGCCCTGCAGCAGGATGGGCGGCAGGATGGCTAATATCCTACTAAGGCAAGGGCTGCTGCCGTAAAGTGAATGGGGGCGGAATTCCCTGCAGGTGAAATGCAGTGTTTATTGCGGTGCACAAAGTGCAACGTGCAACGTGCACACAGTCGCAAGAGGAAAAGCTGGAGGAGGAGGAGGAGCAACAGCAGCAGCAGCGGCAGCAGCAGCGGCAGCAGCAGCAGCAGCAGCAGGAGCAGGAGGAGGAGCAGGAGGAGCAGGGGGCAGGAGGAACAGGAGCACGAGAAGCAGGAGCAGGCGCATGATGAGCAAAATAAGCTGCGGCTGCAGCAGAAGGAGAAGCAGTACGATGATGAAGTGGAACATGAGGAGCAGGTGGAAGAGAGAAAGAGGAGCAGAAGGAGGAGAAGGGGGGAGGGAAGGGGAGGAAAAGGGGGAAGGGAGGAAGAGGTGGAGCAGGATGAGGAGAAAACTACTAACTTGACTAACTGACGTACAGAGAGACAGGCATCTAGCCAGCCAGCAGGCCAGCCTGACTGACTGACTGACTGACTGACTGACCGACCGACCGACCGACCGACCGACCGACCGACCGACCGACCGGCCGGCCGACCGACCGACCGACCGACCGACTGACCGACCGACCGACCGACCGACCGACCGACCGACCATCCGACCAACTGACTGACTGACTGACCGACTGACCAATTGAACGAATATTTAACGCGGATGAGTTACCAAGAGAGGGAATCGTTAGAACACTGATCGAACACCTGACAAATGACAGAAATCATAATCTAAATTAGCAGTAGCAGAGGTAGTGGCTGTAGTAGTACAGGTGGTGGTTAGGGAAGTAGCAGCAGCAGCAGCAGCAGCAGCAGTAGTAACAGAAGTAGTAATAGTGGTAGGAGCAACAGCAGCAACAACAACAACAATAACAACAGTAGTAATTGTTGTAGTTTGGAAATGCCAGCGGAAAAGGTAACAGTAGTGGAAGTTGCAGGATTATTTTTTTTTCTGGCCGTGTGCAACTTTCTACTGCAATTATAATAGTTGCATTTAGTGTCGCAATACTCCTGTGCACGAGACTATAGCTAGAGTACTAATTGATGGTTTCCACACACTTCCAGCCAGACCCGTCAGTCCACATAGCCTCTGGTACAAGTCCAGGCAGGGCGGATATGGATGCAGACTCATGGATGACGCGGCCCGCGCAGGTGAGTCATGTGACACGGTGAGATCACGACGCAAAGGTCGATAAGAGTACACTCCCCTGTCTACCTCAGCCACTAGAGAGAGTTGTAGGGAGGCCCACATTCCGATCATTTGAAATCGAGTTGCTCGTGGTTGTGAACCACTGCGTGTTCATTAATGATTAACTCGGCACATGCATAATGTCTCACGGTAAAGACAACGTGTGGTGTCCTTTTACAGACGTGTGACATCGTCAGTGACATGGACGCGTGGCGATAGAGATGTAGCCGTGGTGGCTTGTGGTGAGAAATCATAAACATGTAGTGTGGCACACTGCATGCTCTTGTAGTCGCACACTGCTCACAGAAGCTACAACACAAGAGCGGGCGCGCAAGCGCGTGTAAATAAATATATGTGTGCGCATAGGCGTGTTTGTGTTTGCTTGTGTGTGTGTGTGTGTGTGTGTGTGTGTTATTGTGCGCGCGCGCTTGTGTGTGTGTGAGTGTGTGTGTGTGTGTGTGTGTGTGAGAGAGAGAGAGAGACAGACAGACAGACAGACAGACAGACAGACAGACAGACAGACAGACAGACAGACAGACAGATACAGACAGACAGACAGACAGACAGACAGACAGACAGACAGACAGACAGAGAGAGAGAAAAGAGAGAGAGAGAGAGAGAGAGAGAGAGAGAGAGAGAGGAGTGAGAGTGTGTGCTTGTATGTGTTTGTGTGTGCGTGTTTGCGCGCGTGTGTATGTGCGTGCGTGCATATGGGTGTCTGTGTGTGCATACGTGTATTTGTCTTTGTATGTATGTATGTATGTATTTTCATTTTTACTGCGCCATTATCACGATAAACATGCTCATTGCGCGACAAGACGAAATAAAAAAGTTTTGAGGCCAGTTTTAAATGCGGCCAAGGATGGACTAACCCTCAGACCCTCAGGAAGTTGGTTCCAGAGTCTCGGTCCAACAACGCTGAAGGAGCGGTCACCGAAGCTCCGTAACCTTGTTTGTGGGACAATCAATAGTCTTGTGTATGTGTGCGTGTGTACGTGTTTGCGTGCTTGTATATATATGTATGTGCGTGTGTGTATGTATGTGTGTGTGCGTGCGCGTGTGTTTATGTATGTACATATGTGCGTTTGCTTGTTTATTTGTGTGCGTTTGTGTGTGTGTGTGTGTACGCGTGCGCACGCGCGCGTGTTTGTGTGTGTTTGCGTGCATGTGTATGTGTGTTTGTGTGTGTCGTGTGTGTATGTGTGTATGCGCGCGTGTGTGTATCTGTGTGTGCATGTGTTTGTGTCTGCGTGTTTGTGTGTGCGCGTGTGCATTTCTGTCTTCTGTCTGTGTGTGTATGTGTGTGTATGTGTTTTGTCTGTGTGTGTGAGTGCGTGTGTGTGTGTGAGAGAGAGACTAATCGTTCTACTGATGTACTCGTGTTCAGAGAGCGAAAACTGACAGGAACATGAAAGGCTAAAAAGACGGACGCTGCCAAGAGTTCAGGTATCTCTAGATACAGCAGCTGACAAGTCGAGAGGAGGCAATGGCAGGAAAGAGCTTAATTGTAATAGGCTTTCCTTCCCTCAACCTTCACCCCAGCCCCTCTCTCTCTCTGTCTCTCTCTCTCTGTCTCTCTCTCTCTGTCTCTCTCTCTGTCTCTGTCTCTGTCTCTGTCTCTCTCTCTCTCTCTCTCTCTCTCTCTCTGTCTCTCACTCTGTCTCTCTCTCTCTCTATCTCGATGAGAACGCGTGCGTGTGCGCGCGTGTATGTGTGCGCGCGAGAGTGTATGCGCGCGCGCGCGCGCGCGTGTGTGTGACCCCTCTATCTTCTCTCTTCCCTTCCTCTTTTTGAATATTTACCTCCTTTTCGTTTACTACTTCTACTTTATTCAATCTTCCCGATACCCTGTGTTGTTTTTACCGTGTGTCTTCCTCTCTGTTCTCTTTCCACTGTCAGTCTCAATCTCTCTCTCTCTCTCTCTCTCTCTCTCTCTCTCTCTCTCTCTCTCTCTCTCTTTCTCTCTCTGTCTGTCTGTCTCTCTGTTTTCTTGCATTTTCAATCTCTCTCTCTCTCTCTCTCTCTCTCTCTCTCTCTCTCTCTCTCTCTGTGCCCTCCTTCTTTACTATCCTTTCATCCTTTATCCCATTTCCTTTCCATTTCCCCCCAACCCTGCCCCCTTCCCCCCACCTCTCCGCCGTCTCTTTCTCCATGCTGAGACGACTTGTGTGGGGGTTGGATCAGGATCTCTAGTGTCATCGCTACAATGGGTTGAGTTTTCTCCACAACGGTTACGTCCTTAGTGTCAATGCGATCCACTTAACTTCTCGCCCAGCTGTCGTTGTGTCGCCCCACAGGCTGAAGGGCGATTCAGTGGAGAGATTTTGGAGTCAGACAGACCCCATGCAACTCTTCTGGGCACCAGACAGACCCTAGACCCTGGCAGGCAGATGTCAGACAAGGACAGAGAGACAGGTGGAGGAGAGGAGGAAAAGCCTTTCTCCTCCATCTCTTTCACGAGATCTCTATAGCGTTTGAAGATCATGGAAGCCCAGCAATCTAGAGTAATGGCTGCGGACAATCTTTTTCAACGCCGTGATCTCCAGCTCGGTCACTATTTTTGATGTCCCCGGGGCAAGCTGCGCAGCTTGCAGTAAAACGTGACAATCACGAGGGTGCATCGGCTTTGAGCAGGGAAGTCCGGTAATCCGGACGAAAACAAAACCGAGAGAGTGTTTCGAGCGCGAATTGAATTTCAGTCACATTTTTCTCGGGCAGGAATAAATCACATTACGAATTTCAACGGCGATGCCGGCGTGGCTAAGCTGATGAAATTAGAGCCCAGAGCCCCAGGCCAGCCACCCCGGGTCCCACCGCTTCCCAGGGCAGGGAAAAGGCGGGAGCCAATCGCGCTAAGAAGTGCCTTCACCGCATGCAACGCGCAGCACCACGCCCGCTGTAAATCTTTGCTGGAACACGCCTTTGAGACGGGTCCTCATGCAGGAAGTGGGTGACAAACTGATGGCGGGATGAGGAAGGGGGTGGGATGAGGAAGGGGTTGGGATGAGAAAGGGGGGTGGGATAGGGGAAAAGGGATGGGGGTGGGGGTGAGAGGAATGTCTGGTGGTTGGATAGGAGGGGGTGAGGGGTGTGCGGGGTGAGGGTGTGGGAGAGGGAGCTGTGGACGGGGGTGGTGGTGATGATGAGAATAGGGGTGAGGATGACAGGCGGAAAGAAAATACAGGAGACAGGGGTGCAGGCAAAGCGAAGCGTTACAGTTTGTAAAGGGAAGGAAGGAGAGACAACCACTGGGGTGGGCGAGGTCTGGGAGGGGGGTGCAAAGGGAAGACGGAGAGGGTTAGAAGGAAGTGGAGTGTGTAAAAACTATAGAGGACGAGGGAGGGGGCAGGAGGAGGGGAGTGTGGGCGCCTCGATGAAGGGAGACAACCGAGGCAGTCAGGACAAAGAGCCGCCTCGACAGTGGCACGTGGTCGTCACGTGCTCGGCACACGCCAGACTAATGAATGGCCGCATTCAGCTGGGGTCCAACCGCCCCCTGTCCCTCCTTCTCCCTCTTTTCTCACACCCCACTCCTTCAGTCCTCTCCTTTCCCCCCTCCCTTCCTCCCTTGCTCCCTCCCTAACCCAAGCCACCTCTTCTGACCTCCTCTGTCTTCCCTTCCTGGTGTACCCACACAGACGTTCTTAGAGACACCGGCACCTCTCATTCATCACTATTTCCCCTGCACTCTGTACTCTGTAATGTAGCCCCAAATTCAAACCAACCACTATTCTCTTCACAACGGCTAACATCCAACCTTAGACAACCTATCTCCAGTCCTTTTGCCAACCACGATGTGAATCTGATCTAGACGCTGATGTTTGCCAAACTGCTTTGGAAGGTCAAGCAGTGAGAGATGGACAGGAAGGGCCGTAATTCTTTTTGTAAACACTAGAAACCCAGACCCGAACTCGAAACTACCCCCTTCCCCCACCTCTTCCCCTTTCTCCACCTTCCCCCTTCTCCCACCTTCCCCCTTCTCCCACCCTTTATTTCCGCCTTATCCGCAACTGATGTCAATCAATACACCCTTCCACTTCAATCTGACCAAATCACCCACACATCTTGAACTTTCTGTCCTATCAACCTCTCGTATCCGCCCCCCCCCCCCCTCACTTAATCCACCCACCCACCTACTCACCTACCTACCCTTCCCCAGCTATCTCCTGGTAATCTTTTGAACACATATTGTATTCTTCGATGTGGAGATCTCTTGTACGCCATGTGAGGCATCAGAACACACAACTCTAGCGAAGGCTTTTTCTGTTCTTCTTCTTCCCTCTCCTATTTGAATTGTGTTCTTCGATGTGGAGATCTCTTGTACGCCATGTGGGGCATCAGAACACACAACTCTAGCGAAGGCTTTTCTGTTCTTCTTCTTCTTCCCTCTCCTATTTGAATGTAGGTTCCTCTAGTGGTGGATTAAGTAAAAAGGTTTGCATACTTCCGGTGATTTTTCACAAATG
>JAWQFJ010003566.1:52500-55000 GCA_034096865.1 Theodoxus fluviatilis | reverse complement strand
TTCAGACCAGTATCAGTAAAAGTATGAGTAAAGCATCATACCAGCATGTTTCCTGGCATTGGCAACAGCACAGCCACATCATCGTACTAAGTATCAGTACAAGACAGCATCAATATCATTAACAGCATCAGTGCAGGCATTAATTCCAGGCATGAGTACCAGCACAGCCCCAGCATAGCAACAGCAGCAATAACAGCACATTGGTACAAACACTTGCACCCGTATCAGCACTGACATCAACGTCACCACCAGCACCAGTATCCGCACTGACTTCAACGTCACCACCAGCATCAGTATCAGCACTGACATCAACATCACCACCAGCACCAGTATCAGCACTAACATCAACATCACCACCAGCATTAGTGTCGGCACTGACAACATCACCACCAGCACAAGTATCAGCACTGACATCAACATCACCACCAGCACCAGTATCAGCACTGACATCAACATCACCACCAGCACAAGTATCAGCACTGACATCAACATCACCACCAGCACCAGTATCAGCACTGACATCAACATCACCACCAGCATTAGTGTCGGCACTGACAACATCACCACCAGCACCAGTATCAGCACTGACATCAACATCACCACCAGCACCAGTATCAGCACTGACATCAACATCACCACCAGCACAAGTATCAGCACTGACATCAACATCACCACCAGCACCAGTATCAGCACTGACATCAACATCACCACCAGCACAAGTATCAGCACTGACATCAACATCACCACCAGCATTAGTGTCGGCACTGACAACATCACCACCAGCACCAGTATCGGCACTGACATCAACGTCACCACCAGCACCAGTATCAGCACTGACATCAACATCACCACCAGCATTAGTGTCGGCACTGACATCAACATCACCACCAGCATCAGTGTCAGCGCCAGTACCAGAAGATTATCAGCATAGTGCCGGCGTCATCATTCCTTACAGCATAAACATCAGCATCACTACGCACTTGTGTGTCAATCTCGCTATCAGCATCAGTACCAGCGTGAAAATGACAGCAATTGTTCAATAATACTCTCATCAGCATCGACAGCAGTGTCGGCAGCATTACCAGCACTGATACCAGCATGACTATCGTATCAGCACCAGCAACAGTACCAGCACCTCGGTCAACATGAGTACCAGTATCTGAGCAACACCTCAGTCACGGTCGATTCTGTCTTGACCATAATCAGTATCCCCTCAAGTACGTTCATGCCACAGACACTGTCACCACTATCACAACCACTACCGTCACATTAATGAAAATGACTGTCCTCACTCTGCGGCCTTACTACCAGCATCACACCTCCATCATCACCGCCGGCACAATCACACCGCAACCCCACCATCACATCATTGCCACTTCCATCAACATCATCATGCCCCCACCAGTGCCCACATCTCCACCATGATCATTGCACTGTCACCGCCACTACTATTCTCACACCTCTACCCTCCAAAGAAAATCACACCTCCACCACGAACATTACATCTCTACCATCACCGCTACCACCACCAGCACTATCACACCTCCATCACGAACATTATATCTCAACCATCACTGCCACCACCACCAGCACTCCCATACCTCCACCACCAACACAACATCTCTACCACCAGCATCACCAAAAGCATCCATATCTCCACCAGTGCCACCATCAGCATCACCATCGTCACCACCAGCATACAAATCTCCACCAGTACCCATATTTCCACCTGCACCACCACCAGCACCCATATCACCCCCAGCATCCACATCTCAACCAGCACTACCAGCGTCACCACAAGCACCCACATCACCACCAGGACTATCACCAGCACCCACATCTCCACCAGTACTATCACCAGTACCCACATATCCACCAACCTCATTTCATCTCCACTACCACCATTACCATCACCCCTCCACCACCTCAACCTCAACTCCACCACCAACATTACATCTCTACCACCACCACCCACATATCCACCAGCACCGCCACCAGAACCACCACCAGAACCACCAGCAGCACCCACATATCCACCAGCACCACCAGCTGCACGCACATTTCCACCAGCACCACCGCCATCACCCACATCTCCACCAGCACCACCACCAGCACCCACATCTCCCCGAGCATCACCACCAGCACCTACATCTCCACCATTGCCCATACCTTCACCAGCCCCATCCCACCTCCACCACCCTCATTACTACTACACCTTCACCACCTAAACCTGACCTCCACCACCATCGTCACATCTCTACCACCAGCACCCACATCTCCACCAGCACCACCACCAGCACCTACATCTCCATCAGCACCAGCACCACCACCATCATCACACCACCTCCATCACCGACATCTCCAGCAGCACCATTACGCCTCTGTCACAACCACCACCATCACACCACTACCTGCATCATTACACCTCCACCACCATCATTACATCTCCACCACCACCACCCCTACATCACACCTCACCACTATCACTACATCTCCACCG
>JAWQFJ010003566.1:25000-47500 GCA_034096865.1 Theodoxus fluviatilis | reverse complement strand
CTCGCCCCTCTCACCCCCCCCCCCCCCCCCCCGCCCCCCCCCCCCCCCCCCGCCCCCCTCCATCCTCCTTCCCAGTGTTCTTTTTTGGAGACAATATATTTCCTTCTTTTTAACCTCATTAATTAACGCTTTTATATAACCCTTTTATATCACTCTTTTGCGTGCTCCTAAAAGTTTTTACTTTCTTACCCTTCGGAAACTCGTGTGTGCCTCCGCTTTTTTACCCTCACCTCAATCACCAACCCACTTTCTGATTAACGCAATGCATCTCCCTCTCTCTCTCTCTCTCTCTCTCTCTCTCTCTCTCTCTCTCTCTCTCTCTCTCCTCACACACACACACACACACACATACACGTAACCCCCAGTCTCTCCTCATACCCCCAACCCAAACTCTCCTCCAGTCCCTCTTCCTGTACCCTTTGTCTGCACCCCCCAACCCCCACCTACCCCCACCCCCATCCCCCTCAGGCTCGTCGATTTTCTGTTGACTGTTGACTCAGCCCCTTCCCCATTACCCACTTCTCCATCCTTCAACCCCTCCACCCCCTTCTCAACCCATCCCGGCCGTCTCCACTGCCCCATCATTAAAAAATTCAACGGTTTTTAGCGTGGAAACGGGAGTCTGTCGCAAACGACTCATCCGTTCCTTGTGACAGAAATTCCACCTCCAGTCGTGATTCGGCAGAACTATCGCTCGCTCGCTCTATTTTTCGAGTTGACCCGTTCTGTCGATATATGCAGCGTTAACCAAGCAACCATTCTTTCTTTGTTTTCTTCTCCTTGACTGAATTCACCATCGTTTCCCTCTCGTTGGTGAAGGGAATGTTTCTTGCTCGTAACACTGGCTATTCGGAGCGCTCGTTCGAAGAGGGAGGCAGAAATGCTACTTTACACTGCATGTTGTAGAAGTACAACAGACGAATGAAAAGTGATTTTGAACTAAGGCCTCATTCCTAGGATCCCGTTTCACTCACAATCTGCTAATACATACGCACTGGGATGGGGAGAGGCGGGGAGTAGATGTCGGGGTGGAGAGGGGAGGTGGGGGAGGTGGGGGAGGTTGAGGCAGGAAAAGTACTAAGGTAAAGGAACCGGGGGGGGGGGGGGGGGGGGATATTGTGGATGAAAGTGGGGTCAAGTGGATTACACATATTTATTTATCGTGGCAGGGCGTTAAATGAATGTACTCTTTGTTAATGGAATACTAAGTGATATCTTTCGGTAGCTTCTCCCTGTTAACAATCTAGCCACACAGAAAGCTACAAAACTTGTTTGGAAAGCAGTCACGAACTTGTTACGGATGAAAAACTTATTTCCTCCCTGACGAGATCGAAACTGGAAATGATTAGCTTCGACAGCTCAACTGAATTAGAAGGTCAACACACAAGGTATTCATTTGCCCGAGGCGAAGGATTGTTTTCCATCAAACGGTGTTTGATTTGGCTAAAATTCCCACAACCTTCAGGAATACAATTATGCGCCCCTTCAACGCCAAGGAAAAAAGGGCGGCAGACGACGGGAAAAGGGGACAGAGCGGGGGGGAGAGAGAGGAGATTGTAAGGTATCCAAAAAGACAGTCGCATTTCTATCGAGGAAACCCTCACAGCGCGAGGAATTTACGCTCATTGTCTCGAGGAGGCAGCTGTAAAAACAGAATTTGCATTTCTCTTCCACCAGCCAGCCGACTTTTTGCCGCGGTGTTCATTACAGGCTTGGCCATCTGCTTAGCCAAGTTTGAGGATGGGATAATTGTAAATCACAGAGCGCTGTTTCAATTAAGAGCTGATTGCCGCGGCTTTATTCCACGCGCCTCAGTCTGGCTGGAAAACCAGGGGTGCCTCCGTGATGGGACCGGGCCCAACGGAGAGTCCACCACAATGGAGACAGACGCCATCTTGACGTCTTCAGCAGACGTCCAGTGACTCAGTAGGGGTCCTGGGATCCGGAACCTGGGCTGGGCCAAGACCCCTCTCCCGTAACCCCCTCTCTTACCCGCCCTCCCATCTCCCCTGCAGGCCTAGACCCAGACTGGAGAGGTCAAAGGTTGATTAAGAACAACCCAGGATGAATTTCAATCACCACCACTATCACCACCATCACCGGCAGCGCCCATAACCGCTTTTTAGGCTGGTTCCAGTCTCGGGGCGGGGAGAGGCTGCAGTGAACTCTAGGTGACTGGCTGACAGTGACAATGGTGTCGTGCCTCCCTGTGGCCCCCTCAGCGCCCCGAGCCAATTGATATTTTGATTGTCTCGATAGCTCCTCGATGCCGTGTCACTTAGAATGGAGGCAGAACTGGGGGACAACAAATCAGATACGCACGTCACGCAGAATTACGGTGGCAAGTCACGTATTGCGGTCGATTTGGGCAATTCCCTTCCCTTCTGCGGCGTGTAATCACTGTTCTGCTGTGAGCTGCTTCCAGGATGAACCTCATCGAACGGGACTTTCAAAATGTAGTAGCATTCTTTCCATCTTCAAAGGGACTCACCCCCAATGATGGTCATTCTGCCAGCCACCAACCGCCCATCAGAAAGAACACGTTAGAGCTTCGAGGGAAACGACGCTTTACCGACGAATTAGTTGTGCTCATAAATAGCTTGATATCAGCTCTTAGACAACCAGATCAAATCTGTACCCATCATTTCATAGTATGTCGACCCATTCGACACGAATAGTTTAATCACTGGACAAATACATCGATACAGCATAACGTATCATATCAACTGGTGCGGGTGCGAGCGCGCGCGTCTCTCTCTCTCTCTCTCTCTCTCTCTCTCTCTCTCACTCTCTCTCACACACACACACACACACACTCACACACACACACTCACTCTCTCTCTCTCTCTCTCTCACACACATATTTACACAGAGAGTTACAGCCAGACACACATACGCGGACAAACCGTTAGACAGACAAACTGCCAGACGGAGTTGACGTCAAAGCGGAGAGAGGAAAAGAGAGGAGGAATACACAGAAAGAGGTCGCTGTACTCATATGGTAGACGTCAGTAAAATATCTAATGTTGAAGGATGAACTTTTTACTGCAAGTCCCAAAAGAGCACGGTGCATCATCTCATTATAGCGAATCTGTTTTGTGAGATCGATCCCCCGCGATGGTGGGGAGGGGCCGCTATTGCGGGGGGCCGCTATTGCGGGATTTATTTTGGTTAAAGGTTCTTAAGGCCATTTTGATTCTTT
The DNA here is from genome assembly GCA_034096865.1 of Theodoxus fluviatilis. NCBI lineage: Eukaryota > Metazoa > Mollusca > Gastropoda > Cycloneritida > Neritidae > Theodoxus > Theodoxus fluviatilis. Next base: position 44,298 of record JAWQFJ010003566.1, on the reverse strand, counting down.
TGTCCTAAAACGCCACAAAAACAAAAAAATTTCGTTACATCTTTTTGAAGAAATTTTTTTTCGGGTTTTTTCAAAACAATTTAAAAACATTTTTGTAGCCCATTTTGATTCTTTTGTCCCAAAACGCCAAAACAAAAATTGTATGGTTTTGTAGGCGTTTCAGGAGGGTGAAAATGGTCAGAATCTGCCGGTAGGTTCCGTAGCTGCAGTTTTTATCAATAACCGTAACGGGTGAAGCTTTATATTCTAACTCCATCCCACTTTTGACTCTCAATGGGTGGTCCCTACGCCCTAACTCCAGGGCCCGACGCTGATGTTTGACACAAACGTGACAAAAAGTAACGCGTCCGAGTTTAGGTGAAACTCCCCGGACAGGCTAAGTCAGTCAGACGGGGTGGCGGCCTAGGCTGAGCGCTATCGCTAAAACCCGATCAATAAATTGTGTGGAAATTCCTTTGAAAAAAAAAAGAAGAAAATATTTCTACGTTTTTTCAAAAAAATTATTTTGCGTTTTAGGACAAAAGAATAAAAATGGCCTTAAGAACTTTTGACAAAAAATCCTGCAATAGCGGCCCCCCGCAATAGCGGCCCTCCGCAATAGACAGCCGATCCCGCGATGGTTGACTTCCGAGGCGATGTGGTCATGTTTGCCATTCCCATCAAGGACTAGGGTTTATCGACAGCACAGCTTTTCCTGCACATAGCAATGTTTACACGCCGCATGAAGTTAACTCGGCTAAAAATACACCTCAGAAAGAACCGGAAACAGTCAATATGTTGTTCACATATGGCTGATAGAAAAGCCCCCAATGAATTGTTGTCCGTTCCATCGATGTGGCAAACATCTCCTATACTGTAGGCTGCTTGCATCCTCCAGTAAGTAAATGCAAGGCGATACTCTAGTAGCCTGCTGGTAGTAAAGAGCCGCTCGCACTGTGTGTCCAAAAGATGCCGCAAATCGCCATGTCACTCCAGTCGGAGCTGTCCATGGTGGACATCATTCACTTCTTAAAACAAGGCAGCCATCAAATAACAGGAGCTCGGAGAACAAAGATGAATACAATCAGCGCAATTACACCTCTGCAGATAGAGATAATTCTTCCTTCCGTCTCACTACGCACCGCCAGACAAGGCCACGGATTGACTCTTATCAGGAGACTTCCTCCGAGTCCCGGAGGCGGTGACGGCGTGTGTCAGGGCGTGCAATCCGTGAGTTCTAGGGCAGGACACGAGCAAAGCAGGCGTCGCCTCTCTGCCTTCGAGTCCCTCCTCCACATCCTTCATTTATTTCTCGGTCAATTCCTTTTTTCCCTGACCCCCCATCCCTATAATCTTTCCGTCCCACATCTGCTGCGGCTAAGACAAACGTTATGATTTATGCACTGATCGACCCTACCACATGCCCCGGTGGCCGCATCAGCGTAACGCAATACTCTACAGCACTAAGCTCTCCCTGGTTCTGTGCATCGTCACGGCCAGCACCCATTCCCAAGTGAGAACGCTCATTGATTAAACTTCTATTTTAGGTCAGACAGCTCTATGCTGTACGTGCCCTCAAGGCAACAAAGTAAGTTAGTGGTGTGTGTGTTTGATGGAGTCAGTTGGAGGAGTGGAGTGTGGAGTGGTGAGTGTGATTGTTTGTTTGTTTGTGTGTGTGTGTTTGTGTGTTCGTGTGTGTGTTCGTGCGTGTGTGTGTGTGTGTGTGTGTGTGTTCGTGCGTGTGTGTGTGTGTGTGTGTGTATTTATGTGTGTTTGTGTGTGTGTGTGTTCGTGCGTGTGTGTGTGTGTGTGTGCGCGCGCGCGCGCGCGTGTGTGTGAGTATGTGTGTGCGTGTTAGTGTGTGTGTTAGTGTGTGTGTGTGTGTGCGCGCGCGCGAGCGCATGTGTGTGTATGTGTGTGTGTGTGTGTGTGTGCGTGCGTGCGTATGTGGCGGAGTGAAGGTTGGGTTCTTAGTATTACCCTTGTAAGTGTATTTCAATACCTGTCTGTGGTCATATCCACATATACTTATACATGTATCATGTTCTTTTCTTCCTTCTGAAATTCTTCTCGATGAAATGAAAATTAACACATACACCCATTTAATGAATACTTATGCCCACTCTGTTTCACTTGTTTACTGCCGCTGCTATCATTCTTCAATATCAAAATATAGATAAGCAACACTAAAAATAAAAAATAAAAAGCAACAGAAACTGGATATAGAGAATTAACAGAAATACAGGCTGAGAAACTCTTACGCGTTCCGAACAGAAGTAAAGCAAAGGTTCACCCTAATATGACTTCATGCACATTTTCTGCCTGGCGTAACTTCTCACCCTGTTACAACGCTCAGAATGATTGCTCATCTTTGTTATGGCTCTGATTTCATGACGTTTCGATGTGGTCAGAATTGTGACTGAAATGTTTCAAGTTTCATTGACGAAATGTGTCAAGGTGAAACTGCCGAAGCAGGCCGACGTCTGTGGTATTGGGATTTATGACGTGAGTCTTCATGCAGTTCTGTGGGACCGGATGCAGCTGACGAGTCCAGCCCTAGAGACACCCACTCGAGGAAAGCTGAATAAAGCTGTCGAAGGAACAGATCATGACGCTCCCCTGTGTTTGCTGGAACCAATGGCCCTACCCAGACGATCATCCTCGAAAGTCAGAAACCCTGCTTTATCAGGGCACGCTGCTTTTCTATATGTTGAACATACATGTATATCTCAATGACTTTGGCTACCCGGTAGTGATACCCCAGCATTAGTGGTCATCTTTGACACAAGCCTTGGAGCGCTTCTTAGGGCGCTCCCGGGGGCCGTAGCCTACTTGTATAGAGGAGCTGGCGCGGCACCCGCGCAGGCAAACAACCGCCGCTCTGGGAACCATGCGCCATTGATACGACATGCCTCCCCTCCTACGCATCAGTCCACTTCTGGTCTTTAAGATGGACGTCTCCCGAGGTGCTCTATATTATTCTGGACGCTCTGAAAGGCCGTTCCTCTCCCTCCACCTCAAGACATGCAGGCAACAGCAGGGCGATCTGTCACGGGGTGCCGATTCCAGACTCCCAGCCTGCGTGGATGAACAGAGCGCGCCTCCTCCCTGCGAGTCAGACCAGGACGCTGGATCCCTGGAGGCCCAGAACGGAACAGGAAGACGACTGCCTCTTCCTGATGCCTGCCTCTAAGTCTGCAGGCACAAAGGAAGCCTAAAGAGAGGGCGGTCTGGGGTGCTATCAGTCTTCCACGGTCTGACAGGGACTGCGCTTCTCTCGTTCCCTCGTCACCGCTCTCACGTCCGTCCTGGGACTAAAGCTAGGGCGTGAGGAGACTGCACGTGTCAGCTGTGTCATTGGCATTCTGCATGCGCTTTCAGGGTCGAACTAAGGGAGACATTTGGAGAATGCAACGGCGGTACGTTGCGTTACTCACTTGCCAAGTAGAGGGAAAAGTAAGGTAGGAAATTAGCTGTACTATGCTGTCACCAAAACAGACACTGTCCTGTGGCATGGGAAAACTCGAGATTAGTCTCTCGTTTATGAGTTTTGGTTCTCCAAGAACATTAATATTCCCATGGAAAGATATCCTGAAGGAACCTTTACTCATGCAAAGGCTGCAAAGCTAACCCGAGCGAGCGACCCCCATTTCAAAGATGAAAGAAACTATGGCAAAGAAGCTTTGAATAAGTTAGGATTTTTATTGGCTGTTCCATCAATGCGGTGCGCAAAGTTTGTGTCCCTTTTGAAAAAGATTATGAATACGGCATTGTGCTGAGCAGCTAAATTATATTCATCTAGGCCCGTTTGTGAAGGGTCGTTCTGTTTTTCGATGAAGGCATATCTTTGTGTCACAAGAAACGTCACTAATGTTTGCTAGAAACAATAATTCTGCTTGTCTATGCAGATCATAATTTCCCTTGTTAGCATTCAGCTTTCGACTCGAAGTCACTTCTTCTGATAGCGCCTGAGCAGGAAAAACATCACCCGATGACGCAGGGCCAGGTGAAAAAACACAAACATATCGAGGACAACTGCTCAGAAATAGCATCAGTTTTACAAGTGCTTTGGAAAGGAAGCACGTTCAAAGACCCGGTTAATGCAGGGTGCATTGCGGGGTTGGGCGGGTGGATGCCTATCGATCTTGCGTAATGCTGGCCTCAGGTGGGAAAACATCTGCCACACGCCCGCATGAGGTATTCGTCGACACTATGCCAGGGGATCGTTAACTGCTCTGGAAATGCATTGTCCATACAATGCAAATGATTAGCAAAAGCTTCTTAAGAGTATTAATTATAGAGAGAAGAGAGGTATTTTTGAGGTCTTACAAGAGTACACTGTATATAAAAGCAATAGCAAGAGTTCGTTGGGATCGTGAAAACAGAACAATATGTCAGTTGCTGGTTTTCAACAAGAGAAGATATCATGCTTGCATGTCGTTGGTATCTCTAACCGCAGCAACAAATACGCGCAATATGCAATAAAACCGTATGCTTGTCTTTCCTGGATGCAGGGCTAAAACAAAAGGAGCGCTGTATCAGTTACGACACAAGTATATGACAAACCTCGTTTCCAAACATCCCTGTATTACTTTTCAAACGTCACGAATGCAAGACTCGGACTGAAAATTGAAGCTCGCAAAACTCTGCAATGATCACCATGGCTGCATGTCGACCCGAAGGAAATACATGAACATTGTTTAAGGGCTATTGATATCAACCTTGGCCAAAGCCTGCGCCTTCAAAGGAGGTTTGCGTTGTTAAGAAAAGCAAGCTAATATTGATATATGCAAGAAAATACAGAAAACCAAGTAGATGACCCATGGAACACCGTGAGTATAGTTCTATTAGATACATAAAATAAGGTTTCACAAACCACAGCAACACTATGAGCATTGCTACATAAGACCCCCGCACCTGCAGCTTGTGCAGCATGCTGTCATATTCCACACTGATATACCATTGAGCAGAACGTGGATCTACGTTTCTTCGATTCCTCTTAGGTCTCCTACAAATGCACCGACCTCACTCTGCGTGTTGCTTTCAAGTTCTTTTTGTTGCCGGAACAACTCGCGATGAGTTTGGAGCTAAATACTCCACTGGTGTTATTCATTCCACTCAGAATCTCTGGTGGTGCGGGGTTGAGAATAGACATACTGCGTCTCCCCACGTGATATAGTAGCAGGCTATTGCCTCGGAAAATCGAGACGATTTGCTCTTACTCTAACCGGCTCTAGTGATTGTGTAGTCTACATAGCCTGCTACATAGCCTGCTACATAGCCTGCTACATAGCCTGCTACATAGCCTGCTACATAGCCTGCTAATGCCGATAGGCCAAAAAAAATAATCGTTTTCATCATCAGTCTACTAGAAAACACATTGGGTAAAGAAAAGTTCCCTTTTTCCTTGCCTCGAATGAATGATGACGTGTACGAACGCTGTCAAACGTACGGCGTCGTCTGCTTCGGGTTTCGTTGAAAACTGGGTCGACCCTAGCTCGGCAGGGGTGGGGAAGGTCTCGTGGAATGTGTGTCGCGTGCTCTCTGCTAGGGACGTTTGATCTGGTTTGCTTCGATTGGAAGCTGTCACTTTGAACTTCAAGTTCTCCACCCATCATCCGACTCAGCCCTCGAATTAAAACGGGCGACTTTCGAGGGTCTGCTTTGGTAGCAATGATGCACGCACTGCACAACGTTGGACAGACTTTGCATTCGTCCTTCTCAATGGGAATAGATGACTCGCTGACGTTGAGAAAGATAAGGACCGGAGTTGACGTTTGTGTCTTTAAAAAAGAGTGATAAACGTATTGAAGGAACTGTCAAAAAAGCTTTGTCAAGTATTACCTGCCGCATCCGATTATGCTCATTGTCACTCTGTCTGTCACATCCTTTTGTCAAGCCACTGTTTACCTGCGTTGGCCTCTCTTTCTCTTCTTTCATCTTAGCCTCAGCGCGACCTTCATCCATCCCGTTTGCCGTGTACCAAAATGGTGAGTGAATCTGTAACCCGCCCCTTACGAGACATTCCTGCATTTTTTAATTATTTCACTCAATCGACGCATTCCAAATTCTTCAATCCACTCTCTCCGACCTGAACACCTTTCCAACTGCATGACCGCCCCATGGCATCCCACCCAGTCCTAGCACTCAAACACACCAGACCTTCCCATACAGCGCACGCTGGCTAAACGTGTACCAGTGATATTGACCTCTACGGCCAGCTCCACCTTCAGCTGCCTCACATATATTAAAAATATTTTCTTTGGACTCTTTTAGTTAGGTTGTGGTTTGGGAGAAAAAACTCTACTAAAACCCGAACTTTACCGTGGTATGTACATGGCAACGTCTTACATAACCTTTTGTTTTATATTTGTATTTATGCGTCAAAGAGATATCAACGCACAGTGTGCATAGTGAATTACAAAACTCAAAAATTCCTTCAAGATAGCGGTAATTAATGTTTAACAGTTGTATGCATTCCATATAAAGTACATGTTCACGCTTATGTTTCCTTGTGCGTGCATACGTGGATAAATGTAGGTACTGACACACATACGTGTGCATACACATGCGTTTGAGAGAGTGTTGGTGCACGCGCGCGCATAAGTAATTAAAATTAACGCTTGTGTAAGAATGTATAAAAGTATGCACATACATTTGTTTCTGGAGGAACCATTAATCTACTCTAGTATAGAGAACCATTTTCAGCATCCTGCAGAAAGACTAAAAAAAGAAAAGAAAAATATTTGGAAAAACAACACAGAAAGCACACTCTTCGTATTGAAAGATTATCGGTCTAATTCTACACACGACACGAATCAAACAAAAATCAACCTGTGGCACACACGCACAACAGAAGCAAAATTGTATTTTGGAAATTCTCGTGCACATTAAAGGTAAAAATCGTCACGATACAACAGCACCAGATCAGGTGGCAGACACATTACGAAACCAAAGGCGTTCAAGGTCAAAACAATCTCATCCAAGAGATCAGATAGGCACTAACTTGCCGCTAACGGAGCATTTGCTTGCAGACAAGTAAGAAACTACTACACCTGCCACGGATACGGACCAGGAGGTGACACCTACAAATATAGCGAATAGATTGCACTTTGTCTCGGCTAAACACAACGGTCAATCGATCCCTCACGCAGAGAAGCCGCCTCAACAGAAAGTTTCCGAAGGAAAAACACATAATCCCTATAGATTGGCTAGACTTCGGGGCTCGATCAACCAAACCCTGACGGAGCTCTCAGCGGTTCTAGCTGGAGACTTCTCTCAAAATGGAACTCGAAATCGAAGAAAAACTTGCAGACGGTTTCACACAAAGAGAAGAAAAAGAGAGAAGAAAAGAGCAGGCAAAGCTGGCAGGCAATTTCTTTGCGCAGTCTTCCCACAGAGTGGGCACATCAAGGCAAGACAGACAAAACAGCTTCCACTGAGACGGCATTGTCGACCGCCGCACCTGCCACTGACGTCACACACAGAGGCTAAGTGCCAGGCGGGGAGAGACCAGAAAGGTCAGACGCGTTACTTAGTCTCCGATAAGAGGTGGCCCAACATCCAGCAACAAATTGCATCGGTCTTGCAAGGCTATCGGCATTCGCTTGGAATACTAACCATGATTCTCTCGCCCGCGCCTTCGAAGAAGAGAGAGAGAAAGAAAAAACCCTCCCCACGTTTGAAGGCCATTACCCTAATTACACATGAGACGGCCTTTCTCAGGGAAGACGTTCTTTAATGGACAGCGCATTGTGGAAAAGTGAAAGGACGTGGCATTTTGTGATTTGTTGAAGGAAGAGTCTTGAAAGAATAACGGTGTTGCATGTGCATGGTGAGACCTATTGGTAGATAAAAAAAGTGTTGTCACTTTGAACCCAAGTGATTTCGTACGTAAAACTTTTGTGGTGATTGTCACACCATCGATACCGGAAAATATGTCTTATAGGATTGATAAATCAAAATTCATTACTACATGTGATTTTGTGATTAAGTCACTATTACACAATGAGCGAACCTGAAAGATACATTAGACTTCACATGAAAAAAAAGTATGTCGGTGCGCAAAGACAATCAGCGCTTGCAGCTTGCAAAAACAACAACAAATGTTTACCAAAAAAAAATTTCCACTGGACAAATCGATTCAATTTTTAGAATATAGGCAACGACGAGCAGGCAGTCACCCATGGGCATTTGCCAGACCAGTATTCTAATGAGATGGAGTCCCAAAGTACGGTCTATCTCCTGAATAGTTCCCCGTCACCAGCGCGGAGCCACGACCCAGCGTCACTGTCGGGGTTGATTTTTCACGAGGGCCACAGCGCACTGAGGACGCTCTCTGTGCCTGCTGTTGATGTACAACGGAAGCAGACTCTCGGGGACTCCTTTCAAGCAAGCACGCCACCTGGCGGGCAATCGCGGAGCGAGGCGCCACCGCGGCACCAGTGCTTCCGGCAGGGAAGGCAATCCGGTTTTGCCCCGCCAGGCGGACAGGCATTGGTGTCTGGGGGCAGATCAATAGAATTGGGTTCCTCCTCCTCCTCCTCCTCCTCCTCCTCCTCCTCCTCCTCCTCCTCCTCCTCCTCCTCCTCCTCCTCCTCCTCCTCCTCCTCCTCGGCTCTTCGGCTCTTCTGTTGCTGCTACTGCCACTGCTGGTGCCACTGCTAATACCACTGCTGCTGCAAATGCCACATGCTACCGCATCTGCCGCTGCCTCTCTTCCCTCCGCCATCTTCCCCCTCCCCGTCCTCCTGTCCGTCCCGCACGCAATTAGAACTATGTTATGCCACGACTAAGTAATCGCATCGCCACCCCAATCCTATCGACTGCAAAATTAATTGCCACGGAACGAGGCAGCTGTGTGGACATGGCAGTTATGAGGTCTGTCTGGAATTCTGTCGTGGGCTACTGCCGTGCCAGAGGCTCAGGGTTGCTTCACCAACCTTCCTTATTCCCTGTAATGAAAACACGAGAGGTTCGCGGAGGGGAAGATGAGCAAAGGGTGGTGGTGGTGGTGATGGTGGTGGTAATGGTGGTAGTGCTAGGGAAGAGGAGAAAGGGAATTGGGGGGTTGGGGAGGATAAACTGCGGTTGAAGAAGACGATGGTCGGTGTTTGGTTTTGCTTGATGAAAAGAGGACATGGGAGAGATGATAGAAATAGGACTTTGGCTGGGAAAATGGTTGGGATATAACTGCAGTGGAATGGGGTTGCTACGGTACAGGGTTGGGATAGGGGTGATAATGGAAACGGAGTGGAAGTGAGAATGGGGAATAAGAGAATAGAGGCTATGGGGGCACAGGGCATGAGATTACCATAAGGGTGGGCAGGGTAGGAATGCAAATGATAGTAGTGCCAGGGTTGAATTGGTGGCAGTTGTGATGGTGGGTTGTGGTGGTGGTGGTGGTGGTGGTGGTGCAGTGTTCGTCGTGGTTATGTAGTGGTGTGGTGGTGGTGAAGATGGTGCCGTAGTAATGTTGTGGCGATGACAGTGGCGGTTTGATGGTGGTGGTGAAGGGAGTTGTGGTGGTATGAGAAGACGACAGACAAAGAGCCGACGGGTAACAATCTTCTGCGTCTGCCCATCAATCAGCGGTCAAACAATGACTGACTGCTGTTGGGGGCCTTGACGGCGACATTGCATGCTGGTGGCTCCAGCGCCAGGCCATTAGAGGCAGACAGTGCACAGAGCGGTAAAGCACAACCCTGGCAGCGCATCAGCAAAGCCGCCCTGATGGAGGACTGGGGCCGTTGTCTGCGCACTAAGTCACGGACCCTCGCTAGGACAGAAATGCAGCATCAGAACCGAAGTATAAACATATGACAAAGAAGAACCTCCATAACATCCCAAAATAGGCAAATGTCACCTTCTCCCACGTGTTCTCAAGCAGGCAAGAATACACTTAGCGATTCATATGGCCGCTGCACGCTCAAATGACGTCATCGAATGAACTTAATGGAATTATTTTTTATGGAGACATATCGTTCTTGTATGTCGTTGTCGAGGGTGAAACACATCAAAGCGAATGAAAGTTTCAATGCGTATGCGTATATATATATATATATATATAGAGAGAGAGAGAGAGAGAGAGAGAGAGTGACAGACCGAGACAGAGACGAGGCAGTGACAGACAGAGACAGAGAAATACAGAGAGTGAGAAAGACAAAGACAGACAGACAGACAGACAGACAACAGACAGACCGACAAACAGACAGACAGACAGACAGACAGACAGACAGACAGACAGACAGACAGACAGACAGACAGACAGACAGACAGACAGACAGACAGACAGACAGACAGACAGACAGACAGACAGACAGACAGACTGACAGACAGACAGACAGACAGACAAAGGGACGGAGTGAGAAAAAGGGAGTGAGAAAAAGGGAGAGAGAGAGAGAGAGAGAGAGAGAGAGAGCGAGAGAGAGAGAGAATAAAGAGTCAGAGAGAGAGAGCGAACGAAGGAGAGGGAGAGAGAGAGAGGGAGAGAGAGAGAGAGAGAGAGAGAGAGAGAAAAAAAATAAAGAGTCAGAGAGAGAGCGAACGAAGGAGAGAGGGAGGGAGAGAGAGAGAGAGAGAGAGAGAGAGAGAGAGAGAGAGAGAGAGAGAATGTGTGTGTGTCTGTGAGAGAGAGAGAGAGAGAATGTGTGTGAGAGAGAGAGAATGTGTGAGAGAGAAAGAATTAACGCACTCATCATAGCAAAAAGATGAGTGAAAAACTCATAAACAAATCCACGAGATCCACAAAATGTTCCATACGATACCACTTGATTGCATTCGTGGTTGTACGCCCGCTCACTTGCACGAACAGACACGTTAGACCAAGTATGTCACTCACTCGCTCACTCACTCACTCACTCACCCGCAAGCTCGCTCATCCACGCACACATTCATGTATACGTTTGTTCGCTCACTCAATCACACTGTCATATACACATACACGTCACAGTACTCATTCAGGAACCAACGCACTGATACATACGCATACATGGATACAGTAGACAAAAACATACATGTATACACACATCTGTTGGGATTCAATTTAAAAATGAAAACAATGCGGTCTATACAACACTTGCGTACTCGGCAATATCCATGTTCTTGCAGCATCGACTCATCGGTGAATGAACTGCAAACTAATAATCTATATGTGTCAAGAAACTGACGCCCGTGCTGTCAACTTTGTATAGAATGATTACAGCTTTTCTTATTTCTTCTGTGCAGCATCTATCAGATAAACTTGACATCCGTGGTTGTGACATGGTGCCAATCTGGAGAAGTGCCGAGAGCCATCAGTGTCTAGTTGCCAGCTGATCAGAATAGCGCTCCATGGAAACGCAACCCAGTTTCGGCAGTCTTAATAATCATTGTGTTTGCAATGCTCAGGACCGGAGCCCATGAGTGCCGTCATTTCAGACAACGTCATTTTCTAGAGGCAAACACTGTTGAAGCTCAGGGAAATTAGATCTTTACTCGTTTGGAGTGAAATCAGCAAATCTTTAATTTTGATTTCCACGGATGCAGGTTTCTATAAAGATCAATGATGATTGTTTAAAATTAGTTAGTTAATATCGACTGGCGTCATCTTTGTACAAGGGATATGAACAAAGAGTACATAATCCTGTTATCTTCAACAAAACTTGTTTTGGGAAGAATGTAACAAGATGAGACCTTCTTCGAGTTCATTGAAAAAGGAAAGGATATTACTGGGCAAGCATAAAGTTGCAGGCAGTCTCAGCCACGCTGAATGAGTTGCAGGGTCTTTTCAACACATTGAAGAAGCCGTGACGCTGAGGAACACTTCGTGACATACATGTATATGGAAACAATGATACATCATGAAGTTCAACTCTAGCGCTGTGGGTGAGGCTAGAAGTCAGATTTGAGGTACAGAGACGGTAAGCGTACCATTACGGATTTCTTCCTTTGTTGAGGGCAAAGAAACACGCCGTCGATTTTTGCCTGGAGGCGCAGGAAGACGACAGATTGGGAAAATATGGGAAGTCAGTGAAAGTCATCGATCCCTCAGTCAGACAAACACTGCATAATAGAGACGGCCTGGCCAAGAATGTGATAAGCAAGTTGGCTGATCAATTCTCTCTCCTGGTCCCCGACACCCCTGGTCCCCGACAAAGCGCTCTCTTCTTCTTCAGGGCGCCATGGCCTCAGCCCTTCCCTTCCGCACCCAAGACACTGTTGGCTTTCTTATGTAAGGCCAGCCCTCCACCCTTCTTCAGGCCTGTCTCTGCCAATACCTTACCTCATGAATAGTGCATCCGCAATTTCCTCGCTCCGGGAATGCTCTCTTCCACGATCGCAGGAGCACTCCAGAAAAAGGTCCGCAGCCTGAGAGAGGTAATCCACTTGTAGCTGCTGCGGTCCCAACGCTTCCACAGAGAAAGACGATGAAGCCCTGGGAGCCTCCTCTTCTGGTGCCGTAGCCAACAGCAACCAAACGCTCAGTCCTCCTCCTCCTTCTCCCTCAGCGCGCAGAAGACTTCCACATTGCACAGTTCAGCGAAGCTCCTACCAGTGAGAGCCGCTAGCGTCACTCGCCTCTCAGTGACAGTCCCTTCTGCCGCAGAGCTCCGGGCCAGCACAGAGACAAGCTACGCCGTTTTCACGCCGACAGGAGAGGGCCACGGTGCCAGCACGCTAACGTGAGCTCCTTGCGTTCCACGCTGACGCGAGGAGAGAGAGAAGGCTTGGTTGCAGGCAGCACTTTGACGCTGCCGCCCTCTCACAGCGAGCCTGCCCGACGCAGTTCCACGCTTGGACTGGGAGCAGCGTAACGCTGGCTCTTGGAGCGGATGTGAGCGCTCTGACATTCGATGGTGGAGCCGTCCACCGCCTCTCTTGTATGTGTGTGTGTGTGTGACCACTGGCCTGTCCCTGGCTCGCTTTCGGTCTAGCTTTCCTTCTGCTATACTCCCTCCCCCCCTCTCTCTCTCCCTCTCGATCTCTCTCGCTGCTTCTGTCGCTCGCTGCGCTTCTGCCTTTCTGTCTCTGTCTCCCTCGCTCGCTCGCGCTTCCTCTTTTCCCTGTCCCGTAGTGAGGGACAGCCTAATACGGGCTTGCGCTCGTGGTCAATACAAACCGCATTGGCAATCAATGGAGTGTCGACGGTGGAAGCTGCGCGGAGACACGGGGCGGGATAGACCAGGAGGGACCCCGGCCACTGGCCGATACTCGCCAACACAAACAGACAATCGAATTGTCACAGCAGAGCCCGATCAATAGGTATCGACAGGGCCGCTGTCCCGAGTCCAAATTGCTGCCATTTCCTTTCGCCTCCAGACCACAGCCTGTCTGCCAATCTGCCTGCCAGCCTGCCTTCTAACCAGTCTTTGTTCTAATTCGCCTGCCAGTCTGCCTGCTAGGTATCTACTCACACGGCTACCCGTCAGCTATTCTATCAGCCTACTGAGTAGCCTGCCTCACACTCTCTTGCATGCCATTCAATCTGTCGCAGGGTCCCACACGTGCGCTCGGAAGCCTTCTATATCTGATCTGGCAAGTGGTCGACATCTTGATAATTTAGTTATTGCAGTCGTTGTTTTCCTCTTCATGAAATATCGGTGTGTACCCAGAGCCAGTTCGAGTATAAATGATTTTTATTTAAGTATGATGTCACGAATGAGGAAGTCAGCAACAGGATCAGGAGAGCAATTGGACAGTACGAAGACCTGCTGTCAATCGTGAAAAGCAGAAAGCTGAAGTGGTACGGTCACGTGTCAAGAGGCAGTGGGCTGGCCAAGACCATCCTGCAAGGTAGGGCCTACCGTACCAGGTGGGAGAAGGAGAGGCAGACAGAGAAAGAGGTGGGAAGACAACATGAAAGAGTGGACAGGCTTGACCTTTGCTGACTCACAGCGAGCCACAGAGGATAGAGCTCGATGGAGGAAGATTGTCCGAAAGTCATCAGTGGTGCCTCAACAACCCATCTCAGGGTTAAGAGACTGAAGTGAACTGAACTGATGATCTACACGGCTGCGCTTAGACGTCCAGCACACTGCAATAGATCATTGATTGTAGTCCTATGGTAAATCTCTTCCATTGGACATTTTTCACCCGTCTTTTCATCTGATCAACCAACTTGCACTGTTCTGATGCATCGCTGGCTCTCGTCCCTACAACGATAGATCATTCGTGTCGAAGACCCGAGTGCCAGGGAGAAAAAGGACAGTGCAAAGCATTCAAGCAATCCAATTGTCACGACAAAAACAACAACGAAGGGAGGAGGACTGTGGCCGACACAAGAAAAATGACAAGGAAGATCAGGACGACGCGGATGAAATAGAAAGTAAGCCCATGGTAGAGTAAACTAGTAGGATAAGAGGATTGTGAAACGAGAAAACTACTGAGCATGAGAAAAGGTGGTCATTAAAAGTTGCGTCCCTCTTTAAGCTGTGCATATTCTAAAGCCTACTAAATTCCACGTTCAAAAGTCGAGAAAATTAATGGCCATCTACTTTAAAATCTTTTCGTTTTGCACTGTGTTCTCTCTTTCCTCCAGCTTCACAATGATGTGCAAACAAAACATGATGATGATTTTTTTGCCGTGGTTGCCGAAAGGTTTGTACAGGAGCCTTTCCCAAGCTCCGCCTCTCTGTCCGTTTTAACCAATGGCAAGCCTTCGTCTTAAGCTACCACTCTGTGCAATATAATGATACAGTGTATTCATCACAATGGCAAGTGCCTTCGTCTTAAGCTACCGCTCTGTGCAATATAATGATAGAGTATACATCTTCCACACGTAAGTGTGAATGCTGCTCAGGGTTATATGGCATATATATGTACACACCTCAAAAGAAAGGACAAGGGAAAACCCTGTGAATTAAATAATTTAATGAAACAATATCGAAATAAATAAATCAAAATTATAATACATGTACACACATGCACAAAAGGTGTTGGCCCACGGCTAAAAGCCTTCCGAGACACGAAAAACGAAATTAATTTAAACCAAAAATAAACCAAAAGCAGGAGACAAGATAATAATAGTACTCATATGTACGAAGAAGAGAAAAAAGAAATAATACAAAAGGAAGATAATATTTACATGGTGTATGAACCCGTGGGGACCAGTACGAGGAAAGGTGCTACCCCTCCGGGTTCATCCTGTCGAGTGAGTGAGGGAGGTAAGGAGGTGAGTACTCCTCATTGTAGCCACGTTCCACATGCAGCACGGAGATGGGGTGGTGGCGGGAGGTGGTGGCGGGGTGGGGGGAAAATCCCCGGCGTCCGGGTGCACCCAGTGACGTCACAGTGGCTTGGAGCAGTGAGGGGGCGGGGCAGGCGGGATGGTTCAATGCCCCAGGAAGCTGAGCTCACGGTTCATTCCTTGCGGCTCCAGTGTGCCCATCTCGAAGATCAGGCGCTGTTCGAAAGCTTTTCGATGGGCACTGGACTGGAACCGCCTGACGATGGTAACCCTCAGGTCCGTGGGGCTGTGGTCGCCACTGAGGAAGTGGAGGGGCACTGGACGGTCAGTCCTGGCGTTGGAGATGTCGCTTCTGTGTCCACGAAACCGGGCATGGAGGGCTTGTCCTGTCTCGCCTATGTAGATGGCTCCGCATCGTTGGCATACGATTGCATAAACAACCTTGTGCACGGACCAGATTCGGGGACCTAGGAAAACCATCCATATACAAGAGGGCTTCACTTGCGCATCCAACAATGTTGTTTATGCAATCGTATGCCAACGATGCGGAGCCATCTACATAGGCGAGACAGGACAAGCCCTCCATGCCCGGTTTCGTGGACACAGAAGCGACATCTCCAACGCCAGGACTGACCGTCCAGTGCCCCTCCACTTCCTCAGTGGCGACCACAGCCCCACGGACCTGAGGGTTACCATCGTCAGGCGGTTCCAGTCCAGTGCCCATCGAAAAGCTTTCGAACAGCGCCTGATCTTCGAGATGGGCACACTGGAGCCGCAAGGAATGAACCGTGAGCTCAGCTTCCTGGGGCATTGAACCATCCCGCCTGCCCCGCCCCCTCACTGCTCCAAGCCACTGTGACGTCACTGGGTGCACCCGGACGCCGGGGATTTTCCCCCCACCCCGCCACCACCTCCCGCCACCACCCCATCTCCGTGCTGCATGTGGAACGGGGCTACAATGAGGAGTACTCACCTCCTTACCTCCCTCACTCACTCGACAGGATGAACCCGGAGGGGTAGCACCTTTCCTCGTACTGGTCCCCACGGGTTCATACACCATGTAAATATTATCTTCCTTTTGTATTATTTCTTTTTTCTCTTCTTCGTACATATGAGTACTATTATTATCTTGTCTCCTGCTTTTGGTTTATTTTTGGTTTAAATTAATTTCGTTTTTCGTGTCTCGGAAGGCTTTTAGCCGTGGGCCAACACCTTTTGTGCATGTGTGTACATGTATTATAATTTTGATTTATTTATTTCGATATTGTTTCATTAAATTATTTAATTCACAGGGTTTTCCCTTGTCCTTTCTTTTGAGGTGTGTACATATATATATAATGATAGAGTGTATTCATCACATACGTGGGAAAAGCAGTTCAGTGAACGCTTGTGATTACGGAGTGAAAACATTAGCTGGGGAACTTACAAAGAGATGTAAAGAGTAAGAAGAAACTCAGACACCAAGTACAATCTACTCATCCATTGTGTAATACTTGCTTCAATAGTGAATCCTGAGGCGTTACCGTGGAAACCTCCAATAATATATTTCCTCTCCTCCATTTCCAGAGGAGCGCTTGGCGTCTTGAACTTCGGCACGAAAATGTCACGACAGCATACGATTTCAGATAGACCTACGTCACGCGGCTTGTGTGGTGTGGACTCTGCTTGCGGACGTCACGCTTCAGCCATTTTTTCTGCAAAGCTTCATCACCCACGCACTCATGGCTTCAGGCTAGCTAAGCTCTCCATTGATGAGGGCAGCACTAATCAATGCTATCACGTTCACACCGCATGTGCAACGGCATTTCCTCTCGGCAACTGTGGCAAGGCCGCCAACCTGTTTCATAGGTTCTTGTCGTTGTTATGTTCCTGTGTCCTCGTGACCAGCTCTGATCAGTGTTCTCGTGACTCCACCCATGACATGTCAGATTCCTACTTCTTCGTGGAGGGGAAAATAACTTAATCACATCAGAAGAGAATCACAGTTGTGAACATACAGTTGTGAAACATTTACGGGAGAATATGTTTATGAAAGTAAGGCAGTTGTAGTGATGTTGGGTGCCATGTTCGTGATTCAGTCCTCACTGCCTTGTTCTTGAACTCCAAGAGACTGGAGTGAGTTGAAAGGTCTGGTGAAGTATCAAGCGTTGGCCTCCCAGCATTTACGAGACTGCACGATCACTCCAAAATCAAGCTCGTGCAGTACACTGAATGTTCGCATGCCCATAAACAGGCAAACACATATCTATAATAAGTGGAAAACACCTAGCCATTTGAGACACCGACATGAAATCTGCAGATGTATTTTATTATCAGGCTAATGTCTTTGTATGATATAAAATATTATCGGTGTGACATTCATTTTAGGTGAGCCGCTGCAGAGTTACTCCAGATCTAGTTTTAAAGACACACACGCACGCACGCACACACACTCGCACGCGCACACACGCACACACACACACGCACACACACACACACACACACACACACACACACACACACACACACACACACACACACACACACACACACACACACACACACACACACAAATCCTCACGCGCCCACTGTTGGATGAGACGAACGAGGAGACAAAGCTTCATAAAGAGTACTGCTCGTAACAATGCCGATCCGGCGCTCATATCGCTCAACTTCGATCAGTCTAGGACAGCCTACGAACAGCCCCTCATGATGAAAACTGCTTCTTTCCTTCATCTAGCTTTCTCCATCCACATCACGCATGCTCCATGCCTTGCGCCACTCCAACCGTTTCCCTTCCTACTCGGCTTTTAGGGTGCTGCATCAGCGGCGCAGGGGAGGTAACTGTAGTCTTTCTGGTATTTCGTCTTCGGATATATCTCAGTGCCATTGAGGGAACGAGCGCTCCGATTCATAGAAACCGAGAAGGAAGTTTAAAGGCAGGTTTCGATACATTTCTAGAAGGAGATTTGGAATAAAACCTGCAAGCTTCCCTGGAAGCGAGTTTGGACTAAGGCTAGGAAGGAATGGAGAGATGGAGAGTGGCGAGGAAGGCACAAAGTAAGCGAGAGTGGAAAGAAATCGAACTTGGGTCGTGCTAAAAAACGGAGTAAAAGAAGGAAAGGGGAGGAAACGAGATTCATCAAACATTCAAATCGTGAAGAGTGAATTAATGGAGCAAATAGAAAAACCAAGACGGTAAAAAGTAATGAGTTTATAAGTATACTAACGATCAAAAACTTTCCATAAGAAACACGAATAATACGAGGAAGAAAAAAAGATAAAAAGCTGCACTAGTTATAACCATTTAGCAAACAATAGGGGATGAAGGTTTGGAAATAAGGAAGGAGGGAGGGGCGGAGGGACAGAGGAAGAGAGGGAGGGAGGGAGGAAGAGAGGGAGAGAGGGAGGAAGGGAGGGAGGGTGAGGGAGGGAGCGAGGTGGATAAGGAGATAGAGAGATAGGGAGAGAGAGAGAGAGAGAGAGAGAGAGAGAGAGAGAGAGAGACAGAGAGAGACAGAGAGAGAAAGAGAGAGAGAGAGACAGAGAGAGAGAATGAGAGAGAATGATAGAGAGAGAGCGAGAAAGAGAGAATGAGAGAGAGCATGAGAGAGAGAGCATGAGAGAGAGAGCATGAGAGAGAGAGAGGGAGATGGGGGAGGCTGAGGAAAAAGGGAGGGAGAGAGAGAGAGAGAGAGAGAGAGAGAGAGAGAGAGAGAGAGAGAGAGAGAGAGAGAGAGAGAGAATGAGAGAGAGAGATAGAGAGAATGAGATAGAGAGATATAGAGAGAATGAGAGAGACAGACAGACAGACAGACAGACAGACAGAAAGACAGACAGACAGACAGAAAGACAGACAGACAGACAGACAGACAGACAGACAGACAGACAGACAGACAGACAGACAGACAGACAGACAGACAGACAGAAAGACAGACAGACAGACAGACAGAGAGATAGACAGGCAGACAGACAGACAGACAGACAGACAGACAGACAGACAGACAGACAGACAGACAGACAGACAGATATAGCCAGAGCCTGACACAGAGACACAGAGAGACATAGACATATAGAGGCAGAGAGAGAGAGAGAGAGAGAGAGAGAGAGAGAGAGAGTGAGGGGGTGGGGTGGGGGGTGGGAGAGAAAGAAAGAGGGGGAAACATAGAGAAAG
>JAWQFJ010003566.1:0-20000 GCA_034096865.1 Theodoxus fluviatilis | reverse complement strand
TATCACATTTAGCCTTTGTATTTACGTAGGAATCTTGAAAATCCATCGCAAGGTTCACCGATCAGGTGCAAACTGCTCTGATTCTGAAGTCTTTCCGAGAGGTTTTCCTTGACGGCTCTTGCCTACAGAGTGATGAAGTGGCGAATGGTGTGACTGAGAAAGCAAAAGCCTCAATGATTCTTCCATCGACCCACTCCTATGGCGCCCGCTGTGCTCTCGTTAGTAATGGCCACGGGAAAATGAATAGGGGTCAACGGTGCATTTTCCGACAGCATCC
Organism: Theodoxus fluviatilis; assembly: GCA_034096865.1. Taxonomy (NCBI): domain Eukaryota; kingdom Metazoa; phylum Mollusca; class Gastropoda; order Cycloneritida; family Neritidae; genus Theodoxus; species Theodoxus fluviatilis. The sequence goes on along the minus strand of JAWQFJ010003566.1, from coordinate 19,723 downwards.
TGATCATAAAAGGCGCATGCTTGCTTCGATACCTGAGCACTCGAGTCCTCTTTGAAGTGGGCTCAACATCGCACGGAACATACATTATTCACATCGTTGCCGCCGAATCACGTGGTCTTTAGAAAGAAAGGAAGTGATAACATGCAAATTTTACCGCGCGCGAGCAGCACCAATGAAGCGATCAGCCGCCTCAGATCTTCCTTTGATGAAGCCATAAAGTTGGCGAGGAATAAAAGGTCTGTCAAAATAATTGTCCCGAGATTATTTGATCCCAGGGGAGTGCTCCATGAAAGAGCCCGGCTGTCAGAAACAAGGACGACTTGATGCCCTCATCGACGCCTTTCCATGTCAGAGAGTTCAGAAGCGAGAAGAGTGTGAAGAGGGAAAGATAGGGAAAAGTCGAAATGAACAAATTCAAGTAAGTAATAGTGCAAACACTGAATGAAAATTTATAGAAATAAGAAAGATGAATAATTAGAAATTTTTCAAAAGAGTAGGAAAAGAGAATGACAAGCAAACAAAATAGTTCAAGAAAGCAGAGCAATGCATGATTACGACCGAAGAAATGAGTGGTTGCAAAAAGAAAAAAAGCGGCACGAGGGAGTTGATTGAATCCAGTTAAAAAGTGGAAGATTGAACGTGTGAGAGAACAGAAGTGCACCAACTCAGCAGAACTAGCCATTCCTGAATCCAGGGACAACAGCCTCAACAGCGAAGCAAAGCCGTCGAATGCACGATTACTGATTCGACAGATGCGTAGAATGCCCACTAGTATCCGGTGGCCATCCACTCACCGTGGTGGTGATTTGCCTTTCATTCTAAAGGTCCGACGATCAATCCAGCGTTGTTCTAGAATGTCATTTGTAGGCAAGCCGCTTTTGCCGTATTGTTTCCATGTGCCGCCATTGAGTGGGAAGTCTCGTGCTGACGCGAATAAAGCATACCCTGCGTTCCGCTGCACTCTGCTTCATCTCTGCTACGATGTAGCAGCCTCAAGAGTTTTGATTGGTTGGTTTTATTAAATAACTTTAAAAGCACATTATCATTAAAAGTATATGGTTTTGGAGGCCCTCTTTGAATACACGAATCCCCCAAAGTATTTAACATTCAAATGTATCCCCCTTGATCGAATAAACGACTTAATAAAAGCATTAGGGTCGAAAATCCTTCATACACAATCTTTGGTGACGTTTCACTCAGTGGCAGAGGTCAACTTCCTGTCAAGGTCGCGCAGCAGCTAGAGCATCTCAGAAGGCGCTCTAACTGCTTCACACTAGAGTGCGCCATTGCTGAGCCTAGCAACAATGAAACTATAGAACCCGTAGCCGCATTAAATCGGCTCATACTAATCAGAACTAACTGGTAGTCACTCTACGGACTTGCACGGTAAACATGCTTCGAACCATGAAGTTTACATACAATGGAAGTGGCAAACGTGCCGATTGCTTTCAAATTTCGAAGAAATGAATGTTTTCGTGCTCTCATCACCGTGGCAGAGTGGATTTCATGTCTTGGTTTGATATATGTAGTAAAAGTCGGCATTTATACCCATGCGTGTAACGAGGTAGCAGACGACACACATTTTGGGATTCCCTTGACCTTCCTCTATGACTGGTGATGGTAATCTCCTTTTTGTTATTAATGGATTTTCGATCCTAATGCTTTTATGAAGTTGTCTATTTGATCAAGAGGGATATAATTGAATGTGAAATAATTTTGGGGATTCATGTATCCAAAAAGGGCCTCCAAAACCCTCTACTTTTAATAGTAACATGCTTTTAAAGTAATTAAAGAAACCGACCAATCGAAACTCTTGAGCCTGCTACATCATAGCAAAGATGAAGCAGAGTGCAACGGAACGCAGGGATAGATCACAGACACATGGACTTGTGGGATCGAAAAAGATGGCGATAAACTTCACGAGCTATAATGAGCGAAATATTCCGGCATGCACACGTAAACATAGTCTGCATGTAATAGCAGTATTTGCATAGCATTACAGTTGTCCAAGTTTGTTTTGTAACCATCCTGTCTTGCAAGAAATTAATGTACCACGCTGCAAAACATACTTGTTTTTGCAGCAGTAAAAATCGACAAGCCAGTTTTACAATGGGTTGAACTATTGCTTTCAGAAAGATATTCATGGATAGATTGTTCTGCAGCAGAGTGTCGGTGAAGTTTGCGTGAAACCTAAAATGTTAGTACTGAATTATGAGCCTTACTTGGAATAGAGCGTAAAACTTGATGTGGATATAGTTTCTGGTTTCCTGTCAGTGGACATTTCCACTGCAAAGTACGTGCTGGCTTTCAAAGATGCTAGAGTGAATTAAATCTTTCGCTTTTTTTCTCCTCCAAAAACGAGAATCCAGCGTCTTCGTAACTTGAGAATTGTGGTAAAAATCACCATCTCGTTCATCATTTCAAGGGAAACCTCATTTCCACAAACAAATGGGAAAATCGTCTGCAAAAGTATGAAATCGGAACATACCTTATAGATTCGCCTAAAAGAAAAGAAATGACATAATTTCCTCTAAAGGCAGGAAGGTCGTAGACGAATGTCACTGAAAGATATGATGAATAGGATGCTTCCACCTCAGAGACCGGAGCATGGGAATAACTTTCAGCGCTTTCTCACCGCAAGACAGTCGGGGCAGCGGTTAAACCCGCACAGAAGCGTGAAATCGACACTGATGCGAGAATGCGACAGGGACTGCTTGTAATGCCATATCTGACAGCAAGCTCGTTCATCACTGTCGTTGGATTCCGATAATGCCCCATGGCCAGGGGTAAGATGATGACCCTGATGCGTTTATCTGTTGCTCCTCACTGCAAGTCCAGAGACAGTGGGGAGAATAAGCTCGAGGTCAGTGATGTTGGCTGCCAAAATGGCAGATCTGAGAGGGTATCACACCCCTGCAGTTGATGGAACTTGTTGCAGTGAAGACGCTTTTAGTAAAATCCGAGGTCGACTTTCCCTCCATTCGTTCTTCTCAGGGTGACTCACATCTGAGAAAGGTAAAGATGAAACGATCATTCTTCTGGCTGCTGTGCATGTTGACTTGTCCAAAGACAGTTTAATCATCAATTAGTTTTGCATCCATTTCACCGTTCTCTTTTTTGTAACTGGAAACTTGGCTGCCGTGAATGTGACATCAAAGTCTTTCTCATCTGCAACAACGCGCAAACATAAAAAGGTCTGACTTTTCCGTTTTCGTCTTTATCCGGAGAGTTTAATGGAGAGAGAGAGAGAGAGAGAGAGAGAGAGACAGAGAAAGAGACAGAAAGAGACAGACAGACACACAGACACACAGACACACAGGCAGAGAGAGAGAGAGAGAGAAAGAGAGAGAGAAAGAGACAGACAGACACACAGGCAGGCAGAGAGAGAGAGAGAGAGAGAGAGAGAGAGAGAAGCTTGCTTTCTCTTTACGTTGGCAGCTGAGTGGATGAGGTCAGGGTTAAATTTTTTTCTTTCTTGCTGCTTTCTCTCAACCTCTTAGCTCTTCTTAGTAGCTAGCGATGCTCAAACGTCTTTTCCCAAGGTGATACTTCGGTTCTGAATGCGTAAGAAAACATTTGGTCAACAGCTGTTGTTGGGAAAAGCTTTTCCCCCCTGTAAATTGCCCATGTATAGTCGGCAGTATTCGCTTATTCCCTCTATCAGTTGATCCAGTCTTTGGCACCCCCTTATATTCGCAATGAGCCCGTGTTCGCCTTGGAGTGCTTGAGACAGTGTTCAAATGTACAATTTACATCTTTTTCTTCGTAATCTTCTTAAAGCAAAGTTTCAATATGTAATCCAAATAGTGAACATGCGTGTGTAACGGTTACTCTCTCTCTCTCTCTCTCTCTCTCTCTCTCTCTCTCTCTCTCTCTCTCCCTCCCTCCCTCTCTCTCTCTCTCTCTCTCTCTCTCTCTCTCTCTCAAGTGTAAATACCAAAACGTAATTTCAGCTCATCTAATGAATATTTTGTCTGCATGAGTTATGGCGGAGCATTCCAGAAGATAAGGTGCAAGTTTCATAGAAGCGTTGCGGCTGAGGGTCTTCAGATTAAGAGCCACGTGTGCTATTGTGTCTGCCCAATTTTTCAGTTTTTCTGATAATCTTGGAGGGTGGGTCACATCTGGATCATGACCTTCAGATACTCGTCAGCAGTCTACAATAGCCAGTCATGCTGTGTGTGATGATTTCTCTCATCTAGTTGAAGCTGCACTGTCCAGATAGAGAAATACATATGCGAAAATTGGAGATTTGGCGAAGGTAATCCTTCTAGTCGCCATCTTTGGACAACTCGGACGCAGTTTCAAGCAGCATGTAATGACGGGACTCCCTGCAGGTGAGAAGGTACTACATCCAACGCCGCACTGCAAGTTTGACCAAAGCATAACTCTAAACTTAGCAAAATGTGTTCACAACGTTTACTTTTACCCTGAGCCCGGAGAAAACTTTTTTGGTGTAAACTTTTCCAGCCCAGCGCTTGTCTGGTATATGAAGCAACCTTTGCTATTTGCATGTCGTCTTACTTGTTTTTTTTTCTGAGATAACATTAGAACTGACTTTTCTGGAAGGGAGTTTTTATGCTCTGTAAGCGTCTGTTTAGAAGCATTATAATAAATGCATAAGTTTGTCTACACATGTTATGTCTATAGTGTTCTTGCTGGCAATATGACCTCATTCTTAATGGAGACTGTACTTCCATACCAATGTTAGGGAATACCTCCTGTGCACGTCATATCCTTTTTCATTTACTTATTATGTATCCTGTTCGTACTTCGCTAACAATTTTTGTGTGTCATCGAGCACTTTGTGCGAATTTTATCTTCTTTACGAAATCAGAGCTTTCGAAACTCTTTTGACCGAATGGTGTGAGAAGCCAACAAATATTACCTACTCCTTGTCATGGGGTAAGTGGGCCACTGTGACACATAGGGAACTGATGACATGTCATAGTTGTGTACGACTGTGGGGATGCGTCGTAGAGATGCTCTGGGGTTGCTGGCGCGGCACTTACTGTGCAAGCCAATCCACCTTGTATCCAAAGGTGCTGGTGCCGCTCCCATGACTGCTCTTCCTTTGGGGACGTCGCCAACTCTAGCTTCTGTAACCTCCTCTCTCCCTCACTCGAACTGCTCTCATGGGAGACTTGCAAGACATCCAACAGCATCGAGTGTCAGAACAAACATTCATTAAAATGTTCGACACTCATCACTCCGGACTCAAATGAGACCTCGGGTTCAAGAAGCACTATAAGTGAACCAAACACGCCCCCACACGTGCAGAGGGCACACGTGCGTGCCCCAAGGAGGTTTCTATCGCTCAGGATACCAAGGATTTCGGATTTACCAGATTCCTATATAGTCATACCATCGCCAGTCTCTCTCATCTTTGGCCTGACGAAGGAGGCTCCTCTGAAAGCTCGCCACACTCCAAACGGCCCTTTTCAGGGCCACGAATAAGATCAATAAAAAGATACGTCGGACTAACTGGTCACTGCTCTAGGGGTCTTTTCACTTCCCGGAGTGGTGTTCAGCAATGACCTTCCGACCCATCACACTCATGCCAGCGAGTCTTCAGGTACTGCTTGCTCACGTCTTCGTATGGTGGTTGGGTGCCGACCGCGAGTTCTCCAGGCAGAAAGTCTCCGGGGATTCGACTATCCTGTTGGAAGTGTACACATCTAAAACAGTAGAAGTAGAGCAGTGCTCTAATGAAATGCTGTCATGGAGGTGCTGTGAAGAGGATACGAAGGATGCGCAGCAAATCAGGCACCATCGTGGAACAACTAAATCACATTTTTCGTTTTCAGATTTACGCCAATTTACCGGCGGAGCTCCAGGAAAATGGTACTGTTTGTTCCTTTAGAAGAAACTGTTGGCGTTCTTGGAACATGTACCTCCTCAGTATTCTTATGCAGCTTTCAGTCATTCCATTTGAAGTTGCTCTATGTACGCACTGTTGTCTGCATGAAATCCTTTAGTGTACACAGACTTTCTTCTGCCGCTACTCTTCCTTTGTGACGTGCTTGCCTCCTCAGATCTCAGCCTTCCACTCTGCTTGCTTACACGCTGGCTTCTGTAATGGCACCACCACTAGATGCGTGCCTGTCTCCCTGGCGCTATGTGCGGCCTTCGCACTCTTCATTTACACCCATTTCCACCTCTGTGGGTGCCCCACCTCTGTGCGTGCCCGTCTCCCTGGTTGAGATCGAGTCTGTGCGGACCTAACCCGGACTGACTGCTGTCGGGGCGGGCCGGGGGTCTGGGGTAACGAGGTGTCACTGGGGCTGACAGCCAGTCCGTGGAGACAAGGGGGGCAGCCATCCACCTACCTTCGCTAATGGCGCCAGCACCTCTGGGACTCGGCCTGAGCCGCTCCTCAGCCCGATGCCAAGTGCACAAATTGGCAGCCAGGGTTCTCTCAGCTTTTGCACGAATGATAGAGGGCAGCCCCTTCTAAAAGAGCTAATCCCCCGGGAGGAGAAGACTCCAGTGCCGCCATTATTCCTTACCGCCTGGTGAACACTCCGAAAAAACGTCATGGGTAGTTGGGGGAGGTCAAAAGTGCCCCGGCCACATGATGACGTCAGAAAGCCGAAGGCGACGTAAAGGTGTGAACGTGTTCTGTACAGCTTTTAGGGGAAAAAAACTCTGCAGCGAGTGATGTGGTGACCTTGAGAGTAGCGACCCTTTGGGTCCTGTTTTCCTCTCCAGAGGCTGCGCCCTGGAGGGTAGACATGTTGACCAAGTTAGTCATTTGTAGAGAGAAGGCAACAGTGTGACGTTTTTGTTTCACAACAACGATTCAAGCTGTTCGTGGGCAACCATGCACGTATCGAAAAATGCATCTGAGTAATTTGTCGATGTTAGTTTTTGATGAACAGGAATCCCCTCAGGAGCCGTCACGAACCGGAGCTCTTATCCAATCTTCTCCAATCCAGTGGCTGTTTCGTGAGATGGATCTGTCTTCTCTCCAAGCAGTTATTACCTAGAGAATGAAAATATATTCCTTCATCGTTACCATTACCGCCATCACATTGCCACCTGCGACACCATCACCATTTACATCACCACCACCAACCATCACCCACCACCCACTACACACCACTCACTACACACCACCCACCACCCACCATCACCCACCACCAACACCACCACCACCAGCGGCGCAGCAGCAGCCGCTCTTTACGTTACTTTATAAATTATAGTCGTCGCTACATCTCATTACATCGTCGCCGTCGCCACTGCCACCATCATCATCAATCAATCATCATCAATCATCATCATCATCATCATCATCACCATCATCATCATCATCATCATCATCATCATCATCATCATCATCATCATCATCATCATCATCATCATCATCATCATCATCATCATCATCATCATCATCATCATCATCATCATCATCATCATCATCATCATCATCATCATCATCAATCAATCATCATCAATCATCATCAATCAATCATCATCAATCATCATCAATCAATCATCATCATCATCATCATCATCATCATCATCATCATCATCATCATCATCATCATCATCATCATCATCATCATCATCATCATCATCATCATCGTCGTCGTCGTCGTAATTGTCATTGCCATTGTGATCGTCGTCGTCGTCATTATTGTCGTTGTCGTCGTCATCGTCATCATTATCGTCGTCATCGTCGTCATTGCCATCGTCGTCATTGTCATCGTTGTCGTCGTCATTATTGTCGTTGTCGTCGTCATCGTCATCATTATCGTCGTCATCGTCGTCATTGTCATCGTTGTCGTCATCGTCGTCATTATTGTCGTTGTCGACATCGTCATCATCGTGACTGTCGTCGTCATCGTCGTCGTCATCTACAGCAACGGCACATTACGGGTGAGGATTAGTTCCTGTTGCAAATGACCTTGCAGCCCTCACTGGAAGTGCGTGCAGGAAAGAGATTGTTGCTGGAATCAGAGTGCATCACGCCAGCAAAAAAGCTGCCGGGAAAAACCTTGGCGTAATTTCCCTGTAATGGAGCCTTGATAAGGGTGGAATCTTCATTTCCTGCGAGGCGACTGGAGCTAGAAAGCCAGGACATAAGTTTCTTGCCGTCCCCTTCCGAGGAGGCGCCAAGTCCCATACACATCCTGCTTTGTTTGATAACGTTTGGTGAGGTAGTTCATTGACTTCGTTAACAAGCCTTTCTTTGCTTTAAATCAATGTGTACTTGTGAGAGGCTGAGAGGATCTTGTATGTACAGAAACCCTACTGGCGCGGTAGAAAGTAGCACCACGTCATCAGCAAAAATATAGGAAAAGACTTCTGCCTCACCGGGCAGTAAATGTAAACCATGTCGTCCATGTCTGCTGATATATAATTTGTCTTGCAACATAGTCAATAAAGAGGCAAACATTATTGGAAACTCGACTGCCCACTGCCTTACGCTGATCGAGAAGTGCAAAAAGACTGAGTTGGCACCTTTTCTTCGTACACACGCTTCTACACATGAACATACACTTCGCGGCATTCTCACAAACTTCGTTGACAAACCTGCCTTTATTAACAGAGTCAAACGCCTTCTGGTAGTCGACAAAGGCAGGGTAGAGATTCTCACGCTCGCAGCCAAAGACATGCTTGATCGCAATAGAAAATAGAATGAACACTAGATAAATACTTGAACAGTCAACTCGAAAACCTGCCTCTTCTGTCCATGCTCGATGACGATTAGTTATAATGGACATAAAAACTTTACCAAATGCAACACAGTGGTGGTATTTCTCTACAGGCCTTATGATTCGATATGTCACAACACAGTAGTGGTATTCCTCTACAGGCCTTATGATTCGATATGTCACTACCTTCATGAATAGGAATGATAACAGGCTTTGACCAATCCTAAGGGAAATATTGCTTTTCAAACACAACATCTAAAAAGCGAAACAAGAAAAGGAGTTACACCGCCACTTGCAAATCTCAGGTAATCGCAAGGAATTTGATCAATTCCGGCAACTTGTGTTTGTCTTAATTGAGAGAGAGAGAGAGAGAGAGAGAGAGAGAGAGAGAGAGAGAGAGAGTTGTGCTTTCGTTTTAATTGCTTCCCCCTCCGAAAAGGTGAGTGGATGCGACGGAACATAGAATTAAGTTATGTACGTCAAAATAGAGAAGGGAAGCACATAAACACGTCTTTTATTTTCCGAATGACATTTTGGAAACTTTTAGGCACCGCCGATCATTGTGGATAGCTGTTTGTTTATTTGTCGACAGCGAGAAAAGAAAAAAAATTCACACGCCTTTTTAATTTTGGAACGCTATTTCCCCTCCTTTCCTTTGTCGGTTTGGAAACGATTAAACAGCCGTCATCGATTTATCTGAAGAGGTTGTCGTGCGTTAAAAAATTGGATGTTTTAATCGCGGTAGTAGCTAAAGTAGTCTTTCCGAAACGGGTTGTGTATTTACGAATTTGATCGAGTTGCAGTCAAGCAGCGTGAGACACGTCAAGTCCAAAACTGGTGTTGTATAACTGCTGTTTTCTGAATCTTAGAGAAGGGACCTCTAGAACTGCGTGACTTCTCAAGCACCCATGACCTACAGCTATGGTCTTCAACCGACTTCATTGCATTCACTTCCTCTGCAGTGCTAACAACGAATAATATAAAAATTAATTGCTACAATCAATGCAAATAACCATGGGACGATGACTATCACACAAATGAAACTGTACCCCCACTTAACAAAATCACATGTGAAATAAAAGAAAATCTTATTACACAGATAAATTGATGACTTAACGTGCCGAATATAAATAAACAAACAGTTTATATGCATGCTTTATTAAATGACAAATGCTAAAAACACACACACACACACACACACACACACACACACACACACACACACACACACACACACACTAACCGATGTTCTTTCTACAGTGGTTTTTTAACCCGTTAGTTAAAGTGTGTATTCGTATGCTCGAATCAACAAACGAGCAAACAAACAAATGAATGAATGAGTGGGTGAATGAATGAATGAACGGATGGGTGGGTGGTTGGGTGGATGGATGAATGGATGGATGAATAAATGAGTGAATGAATGAATAAGTGATAGGTTGGGAGCAAACGTGCAAATGCTTGCCCTGCACTGTCCAGTCTGTCCATGCCATGAATATGCATATGTTGACGGAGAGCAATCGCGACATCCTTCCTCTGGAGAATGGCCAGTGTTCTGGACACGCATGGAACAAGCACAGTGTCCTGCCTGCAGCCCCTTGCGGCTGCTGTCACGGGAATGCTCTATCAGGACTTCCCCAAAGCGCAAACCTACTGGTAAGTAACCCTGAAAAGCAGTGCGGAGCAAAGGTCGAAGGTGATGGCTATCACAAAGACGTTTTTTCACAGTTACTTGTTTGACAACGTTTTAGCGCAATGTCGTCAGGCAGAATGCTTCAACATGAGCCTGTTGAGCGCGAATGCACGGCGCAAAACAATGGTCGCACACAAGAGAAGCGATTCTCCTTATAAACGCTGATCGCTCATCAGAGGTCTCGTCCCCGCAGCACATTACCATCGATATGAATATATACAGGCCTATCCTGCGGCCGATAATTCACGCAAACTGAACTGCTCCATTTACATCAATGGGTTACAAAGACACGCCTTTAAGGGGCTCTTTTGCGCTCGAGCCACCGCCATTATGTGACATGCGCAGTGACTTAGCACGTCAAGCATCCGTCAGGACCGCTAACTCTGGGACAAAAGGGTAGTGGCAAAAGCGACTTCTAGTGAGGAAAAGAGCGCTGCACTGAGCTCGGAGGCTGACCCGGGTTGACCCCGTCTGTTCTCCAGCTAGATCGCCTTCCAAGTCCCAGACCTATCGGAGTGACTCGGCCAGTTCCGGGATGCGCACGCACGTCTCTCCGCGTCCCAAGTCAACAGCAGCGTATTTTCCCATCAGCCCTTGCGCTTGCCCCGACCCGGCGCCCGTCAATAACCGGAAGCTGACAAAGCTTTTCCTATTTTCTAATGTAGCGATTACCGGCACTGCCGGCTATGCTTTCAGACTAGCCTGCAGGCTGCGGGCACTGTGGGAGAAACCGAGGCCTCAGCCAGAACTTCATGCAGAGAAGAAGAATTAAAGTAGAACATGTCTATGGAACGAAAGTCTCGATACACGTTATATGAAAAACATGCATGCAATATAATGCCAAAATGCACGACAAAAAGAACGACTTACACGAGAATAAACGCTAAAAAGTTGAATATACAAAATCTGTTCCAAAGCAGATTTGCTCAACACACTTACCCAGTTGAGTTTTTCAGCATGACACTTTGTTTCATATTCTGAGATCAATGCACAGTATTTGCGAAAAACGTGAGAAGAAAACACTGTTTTGCCAGCCACAGGACATGTCATTTGGGAAGCCTATAAAATGTGAAATGACAATTGGCACGGTTCGTTGTCGACGCCCAAAATTCGTGTTTTATTTTCACTCGTACAAACACACACGCACGCACACACACACACACACACACACACACACACAAACAAACACACACATACACACATACACAAACACTCGCGCCAAGATAACTGCAAAAACGTATTACTTAAGTACTCAGAAAAGTAAACGTTTGTTTATAGACAACGTCCAAACATTATTGTTATTACAAGAATTGGAATCTTTTCGACACTGTCCGAAGACCAGTGTCACGGCCCGGGTGGTTGACTGCTGATGTAAAAGCAGTCCCGTGCAGATATTTATGTTTTAAAGGGAAAATCGCCTGATTGTCCAACAACCTAACACTATTCAAAACAACGCCACACCAGACATAAATCAAATATAACAATTTAATAACATAATACAAGAAAGAACCAGTCAATGCAAATATAATTTCACACCTCACTCCACAACCACCATTATGCCAGAACACTCCAGCACAAATCCACAACAAAAATCTCTCCACAGAATAAACAACAATCACAAACCTACAAAAGCTCCCCAAAGCACAAACAATACTTTCATAACATAATACAAGAAAAAAAACCAGTCAATGCAAATATAATTTCACACCTCACTTCACAACCACCATTATGCCAGAACACTCCAGCACAAATCTACAACAAAATTTCTCCACAGAATAAACAACAAGCACAAACCCACAACAAAAGCTCCCCAAAGCACAAGCAATCCTTTCAACTCAAATCAATGATTATCACTCCAACACACCAATTGGAATCTGCTAGAATTTTCCAGCAACAAGTTTACAACAATTCTTGTCAAGGAACAAACAACCAAAACCTCTAATTACCACAATTATTCCTACAATGTTCCAAAACCACTTCAAAGTGCAAGTCACCCCCTCATGAACGTCAACACGAGTCCACAACGTTCAAATCCGTCAGCCGTGACGGCCCTGCACCCATACTATAGGCGCACACAAGAAAAAGAATGAGGGACTTGCCTTCCTGGAAGCTTGGCGCTGTCAGTGACGCTGACTTCGTCAGCAGACGTCAGACCCCCGCAGACACAGCAAGACTAACATGAGATTAAATTACAAAGAAGATCAGCCTGTGAACCATCACAATGTCACCGTTAAAGGCCCGACGACGAGACACCAAGAAAAAACATTCCCCTCCTTACAACACCAGTAAGGAGACCGGCAAACCAAAACCAGGTCTTGCCCACCGGGCGCAAACGGCCCCCTGAGACACCGCTCAGCAAGAAATCACACACCCACAACCAGACCGGTAAGCCAAACCCAGGCCTTACCTACCGGCACAGCGGCCCTCGGAGACGCGGCACCAACACACAGCGACGAAAAGTCTTGCTTCCAAAAGTTCCCTCTCGTCAGCGAAATACACGACCCTATATATAGGGTTCATTCCCGCAAAAAGAAATGTTTTGCACGTTCTGCCACATGACAGCTTGTATTGCACGGGCGGCACGGTGCAGCTTAGCAAGTGCTGACACCGCAAAAACTCTTAAAGGTGCATTGTCCAGGACTGGGAGCGGACTTAAAGCCCTACCACTTCTTTGAGTCGTGACAGACCTCCCCCCTAGGTCTGACCCTTGCGTCAGAACGATCATTCAAATACGACTCAAAAAGTCGGCTCCCAGGTTGTCCTTTCCTGGCATCAGATTGCAGCTCCATAACTTCAATTCCAGGGTCCGAGGCGAACGAGTGAAAAGGTCCATTGGAGGCTTCCATGGTCCGGAGATACTGGAGTGGTTGGTGATCGGTCCCCAGTGTGAATTTCCTTTGAGTCCATCTCACCATTTGGTTTCTCTTCCACTTTGATCTTTTCCTTAACTTTTCAAAACCCTCTTCTTTGATCCTCTTCTCCAACTCTTTGTTCTTCATTTTCCTTTGCTCCTCTTTCCTTCCTCTGGCCGTTTTCCCACGAGTCAAAGGATGACCACTCCCTTCAAACTTCAAGTACTTTTCCTCGTAGTGGCTCTGGCAGGCCTGCCGGAATCGCCCGGTGTGCAGAGTCTCAACCGGGGGAACTTCTAGCGGTGTGCCCTCCATCATCTGCTCCTTCAGGTTGGGCCTGGCAGTCTTGGAGAGCTCCAGCACTGGTCCCTCAAGCTGCTTCGGCACCAGCGGGAATTTCCTTTGATACTTCCTTGGCGACATGCTGGTGCGGGGCATTAAGGAATATGCATGCTCTGAAGACATGGTACCATGGCTGCTGGTGATTGTCTCTTTGGCTTCAACAGTCCGGTCCAGGTCGGACGGGTGGGGGACCTGGTTTCCTTGCTTATCCTCATGCTCACGGTAGAGGATCTGCCTCATCATCCGACATTGCGTCGGCCTAGTGTCATCGGATTTCTGAGCGAACCCGCGCAGCTTCTCTAGGGTTGTATCAGACTGTTGCTTAGCGGCGAGCTTTTCCGGAGTGACGTCACCCAGCATAGATTGTCTCAGTTGACAAGCAGCTTCTCCGCGTGCTCTCCGTGCCCTTGTCTGAACTGGCGAGGCAGTCACTCGCACTGGTATAGGTTTTTCACCTCCTTCAGGATCATGCCAGCTATTTCCCAGGATGACGGGTAGCGACGAGTCGTCAATCACTATTACTTCCGTGCTACCTGAGAAGAAGTCAGCAACGAGTTGGACTCTAGCAAGAGGGTGTGATCGCGTCCCGTGAACGGACTGCACTAGGATCTCTTGTCCCGTGTAATCTTGTGGAAAGACGAGGTGTGATGGAACGAGAATCCGGTCGCTTCCAGTGTCTCATTATTGCATTCACCTCTCTCCCGTTCACCGTCACCTTCCGGTTGTGAACAGGAAAGCAGACCCTGCTGTCAAAGGTAGTCCCCACAGATACGAAGTGTACCTGGGTGACCTGCTCCCTGGGTTTCAGTGTCCTGTTCAGAGATGGGCAACGACGTTTAACATGCCCGGGATCACCGCAATGCCAACACCCGGCCGCTTCTAGTACTCCCCTTGGAGCTGTCGTGTCCCTTTCATTCACTGGAGACAGGTGTCGTGGCGATCCCTTGCCCTGACTACTCCCCATGGGTGCTGGAACCTCAGTGGCCAACCTGGCCTCCAAATGCCGGTCCGCAATGTCAGCCACCGTCTCTACGTCGTTGGGAGCTTTAGTTCGCACTGCCGTGGCTAGACCCGCGTTCATCGTCTCGTAGAGCTGTTCTTGGAGCACGAGATCGGCTAGGTCATCAAACGTTTCCTTTTTCCCAGCTCTCGCCATCCACCTCTTCAGCAGAGTTTTCAGCCGTAGTAGAGCCTGATGGAAGGTTTCGTTCGCGTCTCGTCTAGCCTGACGAAATCTCTTCCGGTAGGATTCGGCAGTGAGGTGGAACCGGGTTTGAAGAGCCTTCTTGACCTCCTCATACTCTTGTAGTTCTTGCAGAGACAACGCAGCCAGCGTTTCTCCTGCTGTACCATCCATTAAGGCCATAAGCGCCCTTCCCCAGGTGTCCTCTGGCCACTCCTCTCCCTGCGCGATGGTCTCGAACCGGGTCAAGTAGATATCCAAATCGTCTCCTGGCTTGAATCTGGGTGGTTCCAATTTTACTTGAGCTAGAGTAGCCTTAGGTTCGCGAGTCTGAGCTTGCCTCCCGACCAACTCTTTGAGTGTCTGCCGCCAGCATTCCATGTCTTCTTTTCTTCGTTGCAGTTCGCGTTCTTCCCGTCGCTGCAGTTCTCGTTCTTCCCTTTCGCGTTCTCGCTGTTCCCTTTCGCGTTCTCGTTCTTCCCGTCGCTGCATTTCTCGTTCTCTTTCCAACCTGTCTCGTTGCTCCTTCTCTTCCTTTTCTTTCCTCTCCTTCCGTTCCTTCTCTTCCCGTTCTTTCCGTTCTATTTCTCGTTCCCTACGTTCCTTCTCTTCCCTTCTATCAAGGTACTGCAACATTGCCAGCCACTGAAGCTGTGAGCCACCATCGCCTTCACGTTTCGCTGGAAGCTCTCCTGGTATCGGCTTTTCTTTCTCTGGCCTCGCCCCCAGACCTTGTAACCGCGGCGTTTCTCCTCTGGGTTCTGGCACATACTGTCGAGTGGGAGTGGCGACGACGGGAGAAGTACTCGCCAGAACGGAACCCGGTATTGCGGCATCCCCCAATCTAGGCGACTCTGGTGGCCCTTTCGCTGCCCTACCTCTTGTAACTCTCCCTGCATCAGCCATAATGCCAGTTCTCTAACCCCGAAAAGTCAATACGCGGAGCAGTCAAGACGCGCAGAGATATGGGTTCAAGGTCAAACACAGGTAAGCAAGCATGCAGATACAAAAACCCTCAAAGTCGTAAAAAAAAAACAACCAAAACAAACCCGACAAATATCAGTGAGAAACACATGTGCATACATGAATTGAATCCCTATAAATCAGGTAAACAACAAATCATGGACAACGAGGCAATATCCCGGACGAGCCCCCAATCTGTCACGGCCCGGGTGGTTGACTGCTGATGTAAAAGCAGTCCCGTGCAGATATTTATGTTTTAAAGGGAAAATCGCCTGATTGTCCAACAACCTAACACTATTCAAAACAACGCCACACCAGACATAAATCAAATATAACAATTTAATAACATAATACAAGAAAGAACCAGTCAATGCAAATATAATTTCACACCTCACTCCACAACCACCATTATGCCAGAACACTCCAGCACAAATCCACAACAAAATCTCTCCACAGAATAAACAACAATCACAAACCTACAAAAGCTCCCCAAAGCACAAACAATACTTTCATAACATAATACAAGAAAAAACCAGTCAATGCAAATATAATTTCACACCTCACTTCACAACCACCATTATGCCAGAACACTCCAGCAAAAATCTACAACAAAATTTCTCCACAGAATAAACAACAAGCACAAACCCACAACAAAAGCTCCCCAAAGCACAAGCAATACTTTCAACTCAAATCAATGATTATCACTCCAACACACCAATTGGAATCTGCTAGAATTTTCCAGCAACAAATTTACAACAATTCTTGTCAAGGAACAAACAACCAAAACCTCTAATTACTACAATTATTCCTACAATGTTCCAAAACCACTTCAAAGTGCAAGTCACCCCCTCATGAACGTCAACACGAGTCCACAACGTTCAAATCCGTCAGCCGTGACGGCCCTGCACCCATACTATAGGCGCACACAAGAAAAAAGACTTCGTCAGCAGACGTCAGACCCCCGCAGACACAGCAAGACTAACATGAGATTAAATTACAAAGAAGATCGGCCTGTGAACCATCACAATGTCACCGTTAAAGGCCCGACGACGAGACACCAAGAAAGAACATTCCCCTCCTTACAACACCAGTAAGGAGACCGGCAAACCAAAACCAGGTCTTGCCCACCGGGCGCAAACGGCCCCCTGAGACACCGCTCAGCAAGAAATCACACACCCACAACCAGACCGGTAAGCCAAACCCAGGCCTTACCTACCGGCACAGCGGCCCTCGGAGACGCGGCACCAACACACAGCGACGAAAAGTCTTGCTTCCAAAAGTTCCTCCCCCCTAGCGAAATACACGACCCTATATATAGGGTTCATTCACGCAAAAATAAATGTTTTGCACGTTCTGCCACATGGCGACTCGCATTGCACGTGCGACACGGTGCAGTTTAGCAAGTGCTGACACCGCAGAAACTCTTAAAGGTGCATTGTCCAGGACCGGGAGCGGACTTAAAGTCCTACCACTTCTTTGAGTCGTGACAGACCTCCCCCCTAGGTCTGACCCTTGCGTCAGAACGATCATTCAAATACGACTCAAAAAGTCGGCTCCCAGGTTGTCCTTTCCTGGCATCAGATTGCAGCTCCATAACTTCAATTCCAGGGTCCGAGGCGAACGGGTGAAAAGGTCCATTGGAGGCTTCCATGGTCCGGAGATACTGGAGTGGTTGGTGATCGGTCCCCAGTGTGAATTTCCTTTGAGTCCATCTCACCATTTGGTTTCTCTTCCACTTTGATCTTTTCCTTAACTTTTCAAAACCCTCTTCTTTGATCCTCTTCTCCAACTCTTTGTTCTTCATTTTCCTTTGCTCCTCTTTCCTTCCTCTGGCCGTTTTCCCACGAGTCAAAGGATGACCACTCCCTTCAAACTTCAAGTACTTTTCCTCGTAGTGGCTCTGGCAGGCCTGCCGGAATCGCCCGGTGTGCAGAGTCTCAACCGGGGGAACTTCTAGCGGTGTGCCCTCCATCATCTGCTCCTTCAGGTTGGGCCTGGCAGTCTTGGAGAGCTCCAGCACTGGTCCCTCAAGCTGCTTTGGCACCAGCGGGAATTTCCTTTGATACTTCCTTGGCGACATGCTGGTGCGGGGCATTAAGGAATATGCATGCTCTGAAGACATGGTACCATGGCTGCTGGTGATAGTCTCTTTGGCTTCAACAGTCCGGTCCAGGTCGGACGGGTGGGGGACCTGGTTTCCTTGCTTATCCTCATGCTCACGGTAGAGGATCTGCCTCATCATCCGACATTGCGTCGGCCTAGTGTCATCGGATTTCTGAGCGAACCCGCGCAGCTTCTCTAGGGTTGTATCAGACTGTTGCTTAGCGGCGAGCTTTTCCGGAGTGACGTCACCCAGCATAGATTGTCTCAGTTGACAAGCAGCTTCTCCGCGTGCTCTCCGTGCCCTTGTCTGAACTGGCGAGGCAGTCACTCGCACTGGTATAGGTTTTTCACCTCCTTCAGGATCATGCCAGCTATTTCCCAGGATGACGGGTAGCGACGAGTCGTCAATCACTATTACTTCCGTGCTACCTGAGAAGAAGTCAGCAACGAGTTGGACTCTAGCAAGAGGGTGTGATCGCGTCCCGTGAACGGACTGCACTAGGATCTCTTGTCCCGTGTAATCTTGTGGAAAGACGAGGTGTGATGGAACGAGAATCCGGTCGCTTCCAGTGTCTCTTATTGCATTCACCTCTCTCCCGTTCACCGTCACCTTCCGGTTGTGAACAGGAAAGCAGACCCTGCTGTCAAAGGTAGTCCCCACAGATACGAAGTGTACCTGGGTGACCTGTTCCCTGGGTTTCAGTGTCCTGTTCAGAGATGGGCAACGACGTTTAACATGCCCGGGATCACCGCAATGCCAACACCCGGCCGCTTCTAGTACTCCCCTTGGAGCTGTCGTGTCCCTTTCATTCACTGGAGACAGGTGTCGTGGCGATCCCTTGCCCTGACTACTCCCCATGGGTGCTGGAACCTCAGTGGCCAACCTGGCCTCCAAATGCCGGTCCGCAATGTCAGCCACCGTCTCTACGTCGTTGGGAGCTTTAGTTCGCACTGCCGTGGCTAGACCCGCGTTCATCGTCTCGTAGAGCTGTTCTTGGAGCACGAGATCGGCTAGGTCATCAAACGTTTCCTTTTTCCCAGCTCTCGCCATCCACCTCTTCAGCAGAGTTTTCAGCCGTAGTAGAGCCTGATGGAAGGTTTCGTTCGCGTCTCGTCTAGCCTGACGAAATCTCTTCCGGTAGGATTCGGCAGTGAGGTGGAACCGGGTTTGAAGAGCCTTCTTGACCTCCTCATACTCTTGTAGTTCTTGCAGAGACAACGCAGCCAGCGTTTCTCCTGCTGTACCATCCATTAAGGCCATAAGCGCCCTTCCCCAGGTGTCCTCTGGCCACTCCTCTCCCTGCGCGATGGTCTCGAACCGGGTCAAGTAGATATCCAAATCGTCTCCTGGCTTGAATCTGGGTGGTTCCAATTTTACTTGAGCTAGAGTAGCCTTAGGTTCGCGAGTCTGAGCTTGCCTCCCGACCAACTCTTTGAGTGTCTGCCGCCAGCATTCCATGTCTTCTTTTCTTCGTTGCAGTTCGCGTTCTTCCCGTCGCTGCAGTTCTCGTTCTTCCCTTTCGCGTTCTCGCTGTTCCCTTTCGCGTTCTCGTTCTTCCCGTCGCTGCATTTCTCGTTCTCTTTCCAACCTGTCTCGTTGCTCCTTCTCTTCCTTTTCTTTCCTCTCCTTCCGTTCCTTCTCTTCCCGTTCTTTCCGTTCTATTTCTCGTTCCCTACGTTCCTTCTCTTCCCTTCTATCAAGGTACTGCAACATTGCCAGCCACTGAAGCTGTGAGCCACCATCGCCTTCACGTTTCGCTGGAAGCTCTCCTGGTATCGGCTTTTCTTTCTCTGGCCTCGCCCCCAGACCTTGTAACCGCGGCGTTTCTCCTCTGGGTTCTGGCACATACTGTCGAGTGGGAGTGGCGACGACGGGGGAAGTACTCGCCAGAACGGAACCCGGTATTGCGGCATCACCCAATCTAGGCGA